>JAWMRA010000164.1:2034238-2049162 GCA_035584735.1 Pseudotriccus pelzelni
TGGGCTGGTGGAAGGTGTCCCTGCCCATGGCAGGGGTGGCACTGGATGGGCTTTGAGGTCCCTCCCAACCCAAACCACTCCCTGATTCCATAAGAGTCTTTCCATGAGAACCCTTCCAAGAGCAGCTCTCGATGGAACAAGACCTTTGGCAACACTGAACCACCGTTTATTTTTCTTCTCTTCCCAGTTTCCACCTTCAGGTATTTTAATCCCAACCCCCAAGTTTTCCCAGGCTTGTCCCAGCTCCGTAAGTGTTCCAGGGTCAGAGGAGTTTGCAGCTTGGTTCGGCACAACCCAGGAGAGCTTTCAATAAAGCTGGTACCTCCCTCACATTCCACAATTCCAGCACAATTCCCTCTGGCCCCTGAAGCATCCCCACAACCTGTGTCAGGATGAAGTGGAGCTTGATGGGAATGCTGCACCTGAAGGATTTTCCTTGAGATTTACTCATCTCTTGGGACTGTCTGATGCCAACCCAGTAAATGACTGGGAACAACCTGAACCGCTCATTCCTGGAATCCCAAAACATCCTGAGCTGGAAAGGACCCACGAGGCTTCTTCCCAAATTGCTTTTTTTCCCCCCCTTCAGTCCAGCTGAGGATTTCCAAAAGGATTGCACGTGTTCAGTTCAATCCTTGCCCGTGCTTCTTACCCATCAATGAGGTATAAAATGTGGGTTTATTTAAGTTCTTAGGGCAGGAAAAAACCACAAGTGACACATAAATCAGAGTAAAGCCTGGCAGTTGTAGGGAACTGGTTAATCAGAATCACAGGGTGGATGAACATAACACCAAGTGGAACTTGCAGGGATGAAGGAATAAAAGATGCATCTGTCGACGAGCACTGATATAATTTGCTCCCAAATGCTCAGGGAAGATTCCATCTGGATCTTGCTGTGCAATCTGGGAGCTGAGACCCAGCACTCGCCTTGGGTGGATGGTTCCAAGCAGAAACGAGCTCTGGGTGTAAAACCGGGAGGGGATTTCAACGGGAGGGAAGTTCTGTCTTTAGTGTCCCAACCAGACCAAAACACGCCCAGCAGAGCAGGCACTGGTGTCCTGCCCCAGCCAGGTCCCTTTACACCTTCCATCTTTATTTTAAATCTTCTTTAGGGGGGATGCATCAAATCACAGAATCCCAAAGTCATTCAGGCTGGAAAAGCCCTTCCAGCCCATGGATCCCCCTGTGCCCAATGCCCACCTTGTCCCCCAGCCCAGAGCACTGAGTGCCACGGCCAGGCCTGCCTTGGACACCTCCAGGGCTGGTGAGATTTGATAACTTCAGAAAACCCACCCAGATCCAAACTCGTGCATTAGTTATCTCCCTCTCTGAAGCAGGTGTTGATAATATTATATTGATAATACCTGAGGGAGGCAGAAACAAAGGTTGAAAATTCATTTTGCAGTTCAGAAAGGGAATTGTTTCCTCAGTTTTGTGTATGGGGATACTTAGATTTTGAGTCTCCAAGTACAGAACTTTGCTTTGGCAAAGTGCTTTTATGTCATTCTGTACGTTTTAATTGGAATTTAGAAATTACTAATTCCAGGCCTCCTTTAAACCCCCCAGATTAATTTTTGGGGAAAGTAATGCATTGCTTCTGGTCTTGGTGAGATTTCTGTTGTTTTACGAGTGGGGTAATTTCACCTAAGCTCGTACTAAAGGACCTCACTTTGTCCATGTGATGCTGGTCTGTTCTTCACATTTTAATTTGAACTGAGCTTTAATTTTGATAAGCTCCTTACACTCCCCTGCATCTGACAGTTTTTCCAGGATGACATTTGCTGCTGGAGGATTTTTAGGATGGAGCTTTCCTTTGCCCCCTCCCTGAGCTCCACACGTTACTGGGGGATTATTTATGAGCCAAAGAGTTGGGCAGGTTCAGGCTGTGGGTGGGGCCCGGGTTAGATCCTTGAGGAAGAACAGGAGCTTACACAAGCCCAGCTCAGCCTCTGGGGAAGAGCCAGTCCTGCAGAGCTGCTCTTAAGTCTGGAGCTTTGTGCCTAAACCTGCCAGGCCTCGTGGAAACTGTGAATCCCCTTCCCTTTCTTTCTGCTTTTGCACGTTCTCTGCAAAAACTCTGTGAGCAGAAAACAAGTGAAATCACCTGAACTTCCAGTCAACTCCCGAGTTTATCCTGCAGAGTCATTTCCCTGGAAACAAGACATTTGGAGACGTCCTTTCGGGTTAAATTTTGACCAAGTCCACTGAGCCTTTCTATAACACCACGTGAATTTTGGAAATTGCTGGTAAAGCCAGTTCTCGTCACCCCAGACAACCTATTTCGGTGCCTAAATAGGAATTTAGGGCTCCATCCTTCCACATGCAATGTTTGTGCTGCTGGAATCTTGGAATTCATAGAAACCTGTTGTTCTTGGGCGTTGTGAACACACTTGAGTGTGACTGTCACCAGATTTTGCTGAAAGGGGCCCCAGGTTTTGTTATCTTCCAGAAGGAAGGCAAGATCATTAAAAAGAATTCCCCAGTGCCTGCTCCTTCTTAATTACTTGTAAATTCATTACTTTAGACTCTGCTCAGAGTCTATCCTGCCAGGACAGTAGCCTACAGGTCCTGAATATAATTTTACTAGTGCCTTTGAAGCCGTCTATTACCTATTTAAAAATACTTCAAAATGTAATTATTTTAATTATTTTTAATCCTACAGGATGCCTTGCTAATTATTCCTGATATTCTAAATTTGTTTTATTGTACGGGGTGGATTTTTTCCCGACTAGTTCCGGGGTTTTAATTAAAAGTTCTAATGGATTCATTATTAATAGCTTTGGGCTCCATTAAGTGGAGTGCTAATCACCTTTGCTGTCCAGTATTTTCTGTGGGCAATCAGAAAAGTGATTCAGTCCCTCTCAAGTAACTGTTGGAATGGGATGATTTACAGTTTCCAGGGAAAGCTGGGGCTTTTCCTGGCTTCCACCATGGAAGTGGTGCTGGATAATCAGGGCTCTCACGCAGGATTTGGCTTCTCCAGTGTGTGGGTTCTACCAGCCAGGGTGTCTGTCACACACCGAGGTGATGTGACCTTGCAAACACTTATCTTTATTAACAAGATTTTACTCCCAAGGTGGCCAAACTCCCGGGAAAGTTCTGGCCGGCGCAGATTCTGGGAACACGGAGAGAACGTGAAACGTGTGGGAAAGGGAGAGTGGGCAAGTGGGAGAGGGGTCTGAGAGCTGAGACCCAGAGCTGAGGGTGGGACCTGGAGGGACTCAGGGAGCCTTGGGAGCTGTGGAAGAGGCAGTGGAGAGGAGAGGGGCTGAATGGAAGGGGCTGCTGGGTGTGGGAAGCAGGAATTTGGGTGCAGTGGGGCGGGATGGGGCACCGGGACATCGGGGCGTCGACTTCTTGGCGGGTCTGTGCACAAACCCTTCACCACAAACCCTTCACATCCCACAGTCTGACTTATTAACTCCGTATGTGAGTTAACTTATTAAATGTGTCTGTTACAGCTGTGGTCTGAGCTGTCAAAGATCCCCTGGTTTAAAGCTGTGCAGGTTTTTCGGGACCTCACGTTGCTGTGCTGTTTCCAGACAAATAGACTGAAAGGATGACTTCGTTATGATTATCCGAAGGTTTGGAGCCAAAGGGGGGGGAAGAAAGCTTGAAACAGTGACAAGGTGGGGGTCTGGGAAGGGGGTATAAGCGGTAGGAGGTTTACTTAGGAAAGGGTGGAAGCCTCCGTGCTGCCTGGTTTGACAGAATTAGGGGGGGACAGGCTGTCTGTGTGAAGTGCTGAGGAAAACAGGAGTCATCCGACTGTTATTCATGCAGAAGATGTGAATAGTTTGGCGGCCTGCAGCCATCTGGTTATAGTCAAAATGTCCATCCTGAGGCCTTCAGAGCGTACAGTGACCAGAGATCCCGCAGTTCTTTCCATTCTTTCGCCTCTTATGTGCATTCCCAGGAAGAAAATGCTCGGAAAGAAATGCTGGGAATTCCGACATTTCGCCACATTGCACAACAGCGGTGATTGAAATGAAAGAACCAAACCCAAACACACAGAAATTGACTTTATTAAGATCTATTTTGTGATAATGTTCACAGCATCATGGAATCCCAGAATGTGCTGAGCTGGAAGGGACCCACAAGGATCACCGAGTCCAACTCTCAGCCCTGCACAGGCCCATCCCCAAGAGGGAAGTTTAAAGGAGCCCAGAGAGACTAAAATCAGGGAATCATACTGCCTGTAAACAGGGAAAAGAGGCACAAGCACTCTCCTTGCCTTTGGAAAATGAGAGGAGGGATTGTGTGCTGCCGGGACTGGACATGTGGATGGGAGAGTTTGGGTTGGCCTGGCTCTTTCCTTCCCTGTTTAACTGCAGCTGTAGTGGTTCTTTATCATTTTATAGCTGAGATGAAGCCAGAACATGACTCACCTGAATTCAGGAGGAAAAAAAAAACCCAAACAAACAGACAGTCCCCCATGAGGTGAGTTCTTTGTGAGCAGAGCAATTCAGTGGTCAAATTCACTTTATTGCCTATTGCTCTAATGCTGAAAGCCAATTGAACAGAAAGTTTGCCTCTGTAAACCAATTTACTGATTAAAAATGGCACCCTCTGCCCATCCCCTCCATCAGGGCCTATTTAACTCCTCTCTTGGCCTCTCCAGACAAATGCAAAGTGACATCTCGGAGCAGGAGCAGCTATTACTGGCACTCAGAGCTTAATGCACTGACCTGGAGTTCCCTCCCTGGCCTTGGCACCGCCAGGATTAGGAGTTTGGAGCGTCTCCCTGGCCGTGTTTACTCCCTCAGAGGTATCTCTGTTGTATCTGCACACACCTCACAAGCTGGGAAGTTAAAATTAAACCCTTTGCCATCGTGTCTCGCAGCAAGTCACACCTGTGTGGCTGAGTATCAGACAGGGCTGTGTCTTTTGGGGGGGAGAGATATTTTAGAGACAAAGGTGAGACCCAACGTGGGGAATTAAGTTTGTGCCTTTTGGAACAACTCACTCCTCGGTTCCGAAGGGTAATTAGAAATCAAGGTGTCGTTCAAACAACTTAAATACTTCTGAAACTCCGAGCTCGAGCTCTGCTCCGCCACAGAATGTTCTGATTGCACTAACCTCCCCTGTGAGTCTCTTTCCAGTAATCAGTAAAGCAAATTTCTTTACAAGCCAGTGGGAGAAGTGAATTTATAGTTATTCCCTGCCAACTGCTTAAAAAGCTGCCAGCTAATCTGTTTCCCTGCTTTTTGTGTCAAAGTTGAAATCCATCTTGACTTGAGCTGAATTCTCCGAGTAAAAGCCTGGTGATTGCTGCTGTTTTCCTGCTGGAAAAAAACCACAAACCAACCAACAAACCCTCGACAGAAAACTTGTGAGGGCGTTTTTTTGGTTTTTTGTTTTTTTTTTTTTTGTAATCACACAGTTTGCAGCGGAGCCCGAGAGCTCTGGGGGAGTGAGAATGGGAGGATTACTGAGCATTCACACTGGCCGCTTGTTCAAACTGTCAGGCAACAACAGTTACTGGGCTTTGTGGGTTTTCATACAAAAATTGGATTGTGTTTAATGGAGTTTGACCCCGTTCCACCGGTGAGCAACGTAATTGTGACCCGTGCTGTTAATCCTTGGTGTGTACACATGTACATAGGCACGATATATATTGTGCCTCTGTGAGCGCTTAGCAGGGGTGGAATATGAACTCAGCTGGTTCATATTTCCAGCATAACTGATTATCACTGTTTCCCAGAGGAATCCTGCCCTTCATCAACGCTAATTGAGGCCTTTGTTCCCTCTTATTTTCTCTTCTTGTGCTGCTTTGCCTCTGTTCCTGCAGGTTCTGCCCCACCTTGGATTTTCTTCTGTGCTCACACTCTTATCATCCCTTTTTCTCACAAATCATTGCTTTCTGATATCGATCCACCTGACATTTCTGATATTTGCCCCATCCCTGGAAGTGTTCCAGACCACACTGGAGCAACTTGTGCTAGTGGAAGGTGTCCCTGCCCCGTGGCAGGGGGTGGAACAAGATAATCTTTAGGATCCCTTCCCACCCAAACCATTCCAGGATTCTGTGATCCTGCTGTTTCGTGTGTCAAACAGTTTTACTTTATCCTTATTGCTCTTTAAGGCATAAAACGTGCATTTGGGTCAAATTCTGGAAGCCACTGGTGCTTGATAGATTCAGGAAATGTCTGTTTTCCCTTCCCAGTTTGTCACAGACTTCCTTTGTAATTTCAGAAAAGCCTCTCTGTGTTTCAATGCATTACAGAGAGAAATACAAAGGTGTTTTCCATGGTACCTGTTGTAATGTTTTAGAATAATTACTGAAAGTATGCAAATGTAAGGAAGGCAAGGATGGGTAGAAGCCATGGCTTCATCCTCATTTTACAGCACTGGTCAGGAATATTACAGGCAAGAGAAAACATCCCGGTCAAACTCATGTTCCTACTCAGACTTTCAGCTCTAGGTTTTTAAACAAAGAGCACGTGGTAAAGTCGTGACACCGATTTGGTGTTTGCATTAGAAATTCAAAACATAATTACACAGACTGAAGGTGTAATAAGGGTGCATTTTCTCTTTGGGACTGTTACCTGAATACGTCAGTGGTCCTGATTTTTGATCACACAGTTACAGGCACACTGTGCTTGCAGGAGCTACTGTGTGGAGGTGGCATCATCTGCAGTAATTTTTGTGATAGTGTTTTGACCCTGGGCTGCAGGGGGTGGTTTTGTGTGTGATTTTGGTTTGCTCCACCTCTTAAACACAGAAGAGCAGCCTGGTCCTGAGTTACACAGAATCCTTTGGGGAGGACTCACAAAGAACTGCTCCATTATTTCAGGCTTTATATGTTGACATCCCGGATTTCTTCAAACCAAGTGCCAAGGGAATAAATCTGCACGTGGTTTCACCGGTTACTCAGCAGGAAACGTTAGAACTGACATGGTGTGAAAAATGGGATTCCCTCACCTGATAAACGGGGCCTGATCTGACTCATTTCAGTCACAAAACTCTATGTTAACCCTGTGATCGTTGCTTGCAGCGTCCAACACCTCTGTGTGTGTGGGCAGAGCCCTCGTGGTGAAACAATAATGTTTAGGAACAGTGGTGCTCCATATTTAGGAAATCCACTCCTATCCACAAACACATCCTGACCTAAACCCTCTTCTGCCAAACCTGTTGTTTTCGAGGTCATGGTTAGAAGGTTTTCCCTTCAGCCTGGGCTGAGGCCCGTTGTGCAACTTCCTCCTTCTACCAGTAAAGGAATTTAACCTTTCCCAACCCCTTTCTGGGCACAGGGTTTGCACATCCCGTCACACACACCTGTCATCGAGAAAGCACATTTATTCCTCTGCTGACAATTTTTCATAGCACTCCAATTCTGAGTGGTAGCAGAGGGTTCCAAGGCAGTTTTTGTTAAAAGCCTCAATCATTCTGGGGTTATTAAGGATAATAATTACGTCTGCAGTGTTGGAACAGCGCTAAGGCCTCGCAAATTTAAGGTGTGTTTTGCTGCTTCACTTCTGATTTTATTTTCAGTTGTTTGGATTTTAAGGTGTGAAAGTGGGGATTAAAGCTGGAGTGACCCAATCATAGTTATGGCAGCTGTTAATCACCTGTGATTTAAAGGAAGGCGTGTTTAGGAGCTAGGAAAATGAATAAAGTATTTTCATTGACAATTCATTGCAATCGTCAGTGGTCTTCATAAAAATCAATTCAAAATCAAGTTGGCAGATGTTTGAATGGGCCATTTTCTGCCCAGACCTGTTCATTGTGGGTGCCACATTCCCCATGAATTGTTAAGGAATATGTGGAATCATATCCGTGTTTATCCTGACCGTGTGTTCCTGTGGCAAAGCTCTCCTTCAACGTTTTAATTCCACTGCCCTCCCACTGCAGAGGTGACCTCTGGAATGTGAGTGGATGTTGTATGTGGGTACAAATGGGAATGAATAAATATTCCTGTCCCACTCCTTTCAGTGCTGGCTTTGCAGGGACAGATTATGGTGATTTAAATGTCACCAGAGTTATTTTACTTCTGATCGTTTTAGTAAAAGCATCCAGCTAATGTGCTTATCCAGCATGGTTGGCTATTCCATTCATCTGCAGGGACATTCCAGAGGAATAAGGCCGCAGGTTTTAAATTGGGGATGGTTTCACCCTCCAAGCAGCAGGTTGGATTTCCCAGACTGAGATGTAGACTCTCTGGAACCGCAGGTCCTGCTCCTGGCAGCCAGCCCTGCTCAGGCCCGCACGTGACACTCCGCTGGTCCCCAGGGTGCTGCTCTGCTCAGATCTCAGGGGGCTGAGCAAACACCGTCATCCCCTGCCAGGGGATGGACACCGACAGCTCCTTCCCAAAGCCTGGAATTGCCCCTGCTCCTCTTTGCTCCTTAAACAGTGAGGCAGAGGAGAGGAGAAACAGCAGGCTTTTAACCTATGGGGAACGTGCATCTTGGGACACGCTGAACTTCCCTCGCCCCCAACACGAAATGTGATAAATACGGGGAGAAATTGAAGGTTTTGCTCCAGAACTGAATGTCTTTGGGCTGGGAGGAAGAATGTGGAAGTTCAGGTGTTACCTGAACTCAGCCCCAGTCATCAAGGTGGCTGTTGGGCTGCACTTGATTGTTTGATGAGGTCTTCCTTAATTATACAACTCGTATGGAGGTCAGACAAAGACAAGGCTGTGGGAAGAGCTTGGTTTTAGGACTTAAAAGGGGCTTAGGAAAAGGTGGGAGGGCAAATTTTTACAGGGGCAGACAGTGATGGGAGAAGGGCGGACGATTTTAAACGAAAAAGAGGGCAGAGATAGATGGAATATTGAGAAGAAATTGTTAATTGTGAGCATGGTGAGGCCCTGGCACAGGTTGGGCAGAAAAGCTGTGGCTGCCCCTGGATCCCTGGAAGTGTCCAAAGCCAGGTTGGATGGGGCTTGGAGCAACCTGGACTGGTGGAAGGTGTCCCTGCCCATGGCAGGGGGTGGAATGGGATAAGCCTTAATGTTCCTTCCCACCCAAGCCATTCTGGGATTCTTTAAAAAAAAAATCCTCTGCCCCAATTGAAAAACTGCCTGGAAATGATCCCAAAATGGGAGTAAAGCCTGAAAACTCTGCCAACACCTTGGCACGCGACCCTTTTGTGAGTAATTTCTTGACAGAGAAATTAAGTCCCATCTTTGATGAATAGAGTGAGATTCCCAGACTGCCCAAGCGACATTTCACAAACAGCCCAGGGATTGATTTTCATCTCCTTTCGCCTCAGAGCTGCGAAACAAAACTGGAAGAACCGTGGAGAGGTGTAGGGACAACACCACCCTACGTACTGAAGGGATAACGGGCAGCATTGCCCAGCGAGCAGGGAGGGAATGCTCCTGCATCGCTGAATGGCTCCATTCATTCCCGAGCTGATTGACATCCAGGAAGGATTTCGCTGCATTTATCAGTTCTGAGAGCTGAACAGACAGACTCCACATCAACACTGTAATGCACCAGATATGGTGGTTTGGAGGAGTATTTTGACAGGCTAAGCCAAGACAATATTTTAACCCTGCCCCGTCCCTGGTGCTGTCGCTGTTAAAATCCTGCTCAAGCAGGATCTGATTCAAGTCATAACAAATAAAACCACAGCATCATTCATTTAAAATAGAGAAGACCGAAATAAAGCTGTCTTCAAGATGGGGACAATTATTTTGAAGCATATTGGATAAAAATGAGTGGGGAAAAAAAAAAAAAAAAAGCCCTGAACATCAAATATTGCTGAAGATTTTCCTAAAGGGGATAAATATTTTTTTAATTATTTTAATATCCTGGAGATAGTTGAAGCCTGAGGAAACGTTGACGAGTCTGAAACTGTGGACTGAGTAATGAGACAAGGAACTTTATCCTCCAAATTAGTCTTGAGGAGCTGTTCCAAGGGGTGTGGGCTCTTCTCCAAGGGGTCCGGGAAAGTCCTACAGGTTTGCTCGGTGGAGCAATTCTTTCCCATTAGATTTTTGGGGGAGTATTGGAAGGAAAATGGCAGGAATGGTGTGAGGGGGACTCAGCAGCGTGGCCAGAGCTGGAGTGGTGCAAGGAGGCAGAACAACACCAGGTACTCATTTCCAGTTAGACAATAGAATAAAAATGAGCCTGGAATAAAAGGAATAATCTCATTATTGTGAGAGGTGTTTGGCAGAACAGTGTCAATCACTGCCAGACTTTGTGCTATAGAGTAATGGTAAAAAATGTAGCTGTGATATCCAGAGCTGGGTGATCCTCATACATCATGTGTCTTCTTACATTCTGAGAAGTTTATTTGATTGCTGCAGATACACTTATGAGAGAATTTCATGCTTGGGGAAGAAAAAAAACCAAAACAACCAGTCTTTTTCTTTTTTTAGAAAAAGCGATTTTCCCTTTTGACTAATACAGTGATAATTCAGGCTTTTAGATTATTGCTCCTGCTCTTCACTAAAATGGAAATTAAACAAACTTCAGCCTAACTAGAATCAGTTGCCACAAAAGTAAAAACCTGAGGAGAGGGAAAAGCTATTAAGAGATTTAAACACACAACGAACAAGACCTTTTAGAGGAGATTAAAGTGTGTGACAAGCATTAGTATTTCAAGGTGCTGCTGGATCTAATCCTGGATTGATGTGCCTCAGAATGAGATGAGGCACATTAAAAGCTCAAATCATTCAAGCTGGTGTGAGACTGAATAGGAGCAATTACCAAACAGTTAAGGCATTAAATAAAATGGGTGGTTTTGGGAACCTGCAGCACAGAAGGTTTCTTTGTGTGATCAAACACCGGGGCTTCCAACCTTCCCCTTGGAACACAAACTTTCCGAGGCAGCACTTGTTGTGGGGCCTGGGAAGCTGGAAAGGAACAGTTCCATTTTTTTCCCCGTTGCTCGCCTGGCACTTGGCTGGAAACCATCAGAAACCCTGAGAGAAAACGACACTGAAGTGGCTCATTTCTGCATTCACAGTCAGGGCCAGCAGCAGGTGCAGGGCTGGAGCGCGGGGCAAACGTGCCCAGGTACCTCCGTGGTGCTCGAGGAGCAGCGAAGACTTAGATACAGACCCCCATTAGGAGGGGTTTTGTGCACTAAAGAGCCTTATTCCTCCCGAGCATTAAAGCAGAATCCTCTTAGGGCCCCGTTCAGACAGTTTGTCTGGCCTGTAAGTCGGGCACAGCAGTTGAACAGGGGGGTTGAGCCTGAAGGTGGGCAACTGCGATTAAACAGCAAGGCTGGCTTCCCACTGGGGAGGCCGTGACGGGGGTCTGGGGCTGGGCCACCCCCCAGCAGCAAAACAAAATCTGGGAAGGCACTTGTGGATATTTGTAAGTGGAGCAGCACTAGCTGAGAGCCAGGGGAAGAACTTCTCTGAGCCCCGTTATCTGTTTCTTCCAATAACCCGAGGACAAAAGCAGGTCCTCAGGAGGAGGATGAGTTTTCTTGCCGGTGGGTTGATTTGCTTTCGCTGAACTCAGCTGAAGTTTTGCCACCGAACTCAGGGGGAGGCTCAAAGACCCTAAAATCCTATAAACTCATTAAGAAGATACAAACCTGAGGGTGGGGTTGTGTTGAAACATCCAAATGCAGAATTTGGCTCCTTAAAACCCCCCAAAATTTGTGAAATTAGAGCGTGTTGGCCGCCACATTCGGTGAAATAGACCCTTCTAAACCTTTCAAACATCAATCCCCAATTTCTGGTTGCTGGCTTGGGTCCCAAAATGGGAAGTGTTTCAGTATTTTCACTCTGTTTCCCAAAAGGAAACTGTTCTGTGTGAAAACCTCCCTTGGCCTTCCAAAGGCAAAACCAGCCCCGTGTTGTGTCTCGTCAGACATTTATATATTTTTTCTTGCTTTCAGCAACTTTTGGTTGAGTTAGTCTGGAAGGGTTGAATTTGTATATATATATATTTATGTGTATTTTATTATTATTTAGGCCTGGTGGATTCCCTGGGGAGCCCAAACAAACCCAGCACGAGCTCCCCGGTGACATTGGAGAGTTCACCTATTGAAAATATCGGAGTGGGTCTCAGGACATTCGTGTGGCTTTGAGCTCAACATATTCCTCACAGCTGAGTAATCTCCGTGTATTTCAGAAGCAGCAAGAAATTCAGGCTTGCTCAGAGCCCAAGGAGAGCATCAGCTTGGCCAGAAATTATTTACTGAGCAGCCAGAGTTGAACACACAAAGCATTTGGTTGCAAGGACTTTGGGAGGCTTTGGAATAGAATCGGTATATTGATAAATAATAACAATATTAACAACAATAGCAACAATAATAACAATTATAATAATAATAATGATAAGCAACCCCCAAATTAAGCACAATTGCTTTCAGAAAATTTCTTATGACCATCCCATCAACACCTGGAATATTTTCTTTGCTTGGCTGTTACTACTGAATTTCCCATTCTTTGGTAGGAGGAAGTTATGAACTGGCATCCCTACTACAAACACTTGTTGACTAAAAAGTCTCAGTCGTGATTTTGACGTTTATTTTTCAAGGCTGTCTCAGAAACCTGAGGTGGAATCTGTGATATTCGGTTTGCCGTTGGGCAATTAACAATTTTTCTTTTTTAAATAAAGGTGCTTTAATTATCCTTATTGAACGCTGTATTGGTGCTGGACGTGGCATCACGTTAGAACCGGATCTGATTCAAATGTTGGATACCTTTACTGGGCAGGGGGTGCAGATTAGGGTGCAAGTGGGTTTTTTAATGAACTGCTGGGTCAGGCTCCTGTTGGAGAGAGATGATTTTTTTAAGCTCAGTAAAACTATTGCTGTGCGTTGATGAGGAGCTGGTGCCACTGTGGAACTCGAGAGTGTGGCTTTGCAGAGAGTGTTGTGGTGTTTTCAGTCTTATGTTTTATGGAAAGAGATAAAACATCTTTAATCACGTGCAAGGGAAGTATAATAATTTCCCTCCTTCCAGGCACGGCCATCACTCCTGGCAGTGGTGGGGCTTTCACACACGACCTTTCTAAGCAGTGGGAGTTGTTTGTTTTCTTGGGATTTGCCTCCTTTAAAAGCAAATATTATATCCCAGTTATTCTTTGCGAGCAGGTTGTGTTCAGGGTGTGTCATAGGAACATAATAATAATAATAATAATAATAAATTGATAAATTAGTGCTTTTTCTTTCACAAAACAGCCACTGTGGAGATGGAAACGAAGTTTTCACACCGTTCCAAAAAAAAATCATGAGCTTCCATTGCAGCCAAAGTTAGAGAGGACAGAATGGAAACACGCTGTAAATATCATGTAAAAACAAAAACACTGTGCATTCATTCTGACATATTTCCTTAATTATGGATTCACTTCAGAATGAAATGAAGGGGAAAAAAAGGATGTTATCTGTGATTTCTTTTTGGCATTTGGTTGTTTATTACTGGGTGTTATTTCTTCAGCATTTGGTTGTTTGTTATTGGGTGTTGTTTCTTTGGCAACTTTGATGGAGCTCCTGAAAAAATTAGACAAACCCCCGTGTTTGAATTCTGTCCTTCTGCTTTGATCTAACAAGAAGGGAGGAGACAAGCTCTTAGAGTTATTGTGGAAGTAGGTTGAAGCTGTGTGAGGAATCTGAGAGGAAAACTCCTTTCTTTTATGGCATATTAACTCTAGAGGTGTTCCCAAAATACATGTTATTCAAAGAAGGAATAAATAAATAACTAGATAGGGCTGTAAGCACTCCAGTTTGGTTGGGGATGATACATCTGTGTCTTTCTGTGCTGATTCCACACGTGGATTCCGTGCAATTAATTCTCTACAATTAATAGTATCAATATGCTATTAATAACTTTGATTGGTTTTTCTGCAATCACCTCTGACACCAGTTTGAATAAAAGCCAATTAGTGGGTCCTGCATCTTAATCTGGTTGAAAAACCCCTAATTTATATATCAGACAGACAGTTTAACACACAGTCACTGCTGCACAGCCAGGCAGTGATAATTGGGATCGTGGGAGTGAAGGAGTCTGTCAGGTACTGCTGGTCGGAGCAGTGTGTTGGGAGGGTTGTTCCAGGAGGAATCCCAGAGGAGCTGCAGCCTGGGAAGGGAACTGCCAGCAGAGAAAGCAGCTCTGGTGTTTAAATCCTTCCGTGCTCAGGGATGAAGTTGTTCCTGGGTCGTTGTAAACACTCCAGGCTAAACCAAGGAAGGAGTTACCTCCGGCAGTCTCAGGATCAGGGGAAACTGGAGGCTCCCAAATCTACCTTAGCTGTGGCAACTGGAAGTGTAGGAGAGACTTCCAGGTGTGCTCCTCTGGGTTGGGATATGGATCCTGTACCATCTTACGGTACTCACTGTGGAACTGCATCCACCCCAAAAGCATGGATTTCTTTCCCCCACCCTGCTCCCTGCTCCAAACCATGGGAAGCTGTGCTTGTCCAGGAGCTGCACCTGGGGGTCTGCTGCCTCCTCCCGCTGCTCCTGATCCTGTCTGGGGGTGTCATTCCCTCTGGGTGTCACACCAGCAGCAGTGTCTGTGCTCCTCAGGCATTCCAGAGGAGTTTCTCGCGGGATCTCGGGAGCAGGGCCGGGCTCTCATCACCGATGGATTCCATGGAGCAAACGCTGCCTTGTCCGGCTACGGAGGGCAGGATTGGCAGGATAATCTGTTTAGCCAGGGAAAGTTCAGCGCTCCAGAGTTTCTCTTTGGTTGTTCCCTCTGTCAGGAGAGCTTAAGTCATTCCACACCAAGCCCACCTCCCATGAGCTCGCTCAGACTCCCTGGATGCATTTGGGATGGACTCACACTGGTGCTTTTGAAAACAAAGGCATTTTCCACGGAATTTATTCCATGTAATTTTAACTCAGGCTCTTTCCTGGAGTCATTCCCAGTGCTGAGCACGAGGTTATCATCTCCCCTGATAATGGTGGATACAGTGATTCAGCCTGGAGAAGAGAAAGATCCAGGGAGAGCTGAGAGCCCCTTGCAGGGCCTAAAGGGGCTCCAGGAGAGCTGGAGAGGG
>JAWMRA010000164.1:2104297-2130196 GCA_035584735.1 Pseudotriccus pelzelni
CTCCAGGCTGAGCCCCCCCAGCTCCCTCAGCCCCTCCTGCTGCTCCAGCCCCTTCCCAGCTCCGTTCCCTTCCCTGGCCACACTCCAGCCCTGCTGTCACGTTGCTGTGGCCTCCTGCTCCGTGATGGCCCATCGGAGCCGTGTGTCCATCTGGGATGGGGCTGTTTCCATCTGCCTGGCAAAGGGCTCCGTCCACCCACCTGCCCTGAACCCACATGGGGCAGTTTCACCACTCCTTGTTCTTTGGCCCGATTTTTCCTTTTATCTGTGCTTGTTTTCCTGTCTGTGTTTGGACACAGAAGCTGTTCCAGCGTCCAGATCTTTGCCTTTCCCTTGTTTACGGAGCGTTTGCGTTTCCTTGCGCTCCGCTCCGTTGCGTTCCAACCCCTCCAAGGGAATCTTTAGCAACAGGTTTCGATGGCCACTTTCTACAAGGAAAAAAAAATCACCACATTTGGAATATTTTCATTGTAATTAAGCTTTGCAAATATTTATAAAAATAACATCTTGGCCACAGTCAGGCGTGCAGTGAAACCTCCCGGTCTGTTAGCCTGGAGCAGAGAGCGTTCCCTGGCCCTTTCCCAGGAGGGATGCTTGTTTTCCTTCCCAAAGTGTGAGCTGAGGAGGAAGCTGGGGAAGCTGAGAGGCAGGTGAGGAGGCAGAGAGGGATTTTGGCGTGTGTGGAGTGCAAACATCCTTCAGTCCCTGCTCCCCAGCAGCTGCCGGCGGTGGAAGGTTGGGCACCCAGGAGCAAAACCCAAACGTTTTTCTCTAAATTTTAGATTTATTTTAATTGTTTTGCTGCCTTAAAAAAAAAAAAAAAAAAGTGAACAGTTATTTAGTCCCCACACTCTCTGTTTTGAATCTATTCTAATTCTACAGGCAAAGCCAAAATATTAAATCTACAAAACGAGGGTGGGAGTGCAGGGACAACACTCGGGTCGCATTCCCTTACGGAGCTGCCATATGGATCAGCCTGGGTGCCTGCTAAGCCCTTAGCACGTGCAGGATTGTGTCTTTTATCCATGGAAAATGTCCTTGCTTCCCGTGAAGGCCAGCCCCATTCACAGGTTGGCATGGCACGGGAGAGAATTCCTGTGCGGGGGGGGAGCGCCGGGCCCGGGCTCTGGCTCCTGCTGCTCCCGAGAGCCGGGAGTCCTTTCAGGGGATGTAAATCCTGTTTCAAGGCTTGAGCCAAACTCCTGACTAATGACTGGGAGGCATAAACATTCCCTGTGGGCCAGGGCTCCTGCCTGCCTTCTGCACGCTGCTGGCATCCCCTTTCCTGCCCCGCTGCCGGAGGGTGCTGGGACAGGACCCCCAGGTGCTGGTGGGCATCGGGCAGGACCTCTTGCAGCTGCTCCTGGTGCTTTCTGCCCTTCTGGTGATTAATGCAGGGGTTTTAATTGTGAATTAAGTCCTGTCTCAGTGACCCATTTCCCAGCTGGAACAGTCCCAGCCCCTCTCCTTGTTCCTCTCCGGATCCGTCGTGGGCTGACAGCTCCCGTGTCAAGCGAGCGTGGATTTGTGTGCATCCCACGGTCGCTGCATTTGGAGGTGCAGCTGAGCTTCCTTGGTGTTTAGGTGACTTTGATCGTGACGTTTTGGGTTGAGTTCCCTTAATTCTGGGTAGGTTTGAAAGGCAGAGAGTTCTGACCATCCCTTGGCAGAATGTGCTGTGCTGTTGGGCTTGGCAGAGCTGTGGGAATGCTCGGAGGACTTGACGACCTTGGAGCCTTTTCCAACCTAAATGATTCTGTGATTCCATGATTTCATGGTGTTTTGAGCTGCTTGCCCTGTGCCCCCTTCCCTTGGTACACCCACATCCTGATGAGCAAATCCATCCATCCCACCAAACACCTGTCAATAGATATTTTTACTGTTTTGCTCAAATTTAAGGGTTTATTCTCACCTCAGCCTTTGAGGAGTTCCTGACGTAAATCCTTTGCCATCAAATCAACCTTTTACCTTAGAAACACAAAACAAACTGCTGTTTAAATCCAGTGTATCAGCTCAGATTCCCCAAATAGCAGCTGAAAGTACAGGAAAAGGCCGTGTCCGGGTCCTGGCCTAATTCGACAATTATCATTGGTGCCAAGGTGGTTTTGATGCCACATTGTTTTCAAGGAAAGTTCAAAGAAAGCCTGTGGAAACCTTTCCTGTCAGCTGTCCCTCCTGGGTTCCTGCATTCTCTAGCATTTGTTTAGGTGACATTTGAGATAAAGGTGTTGTCCCCTGGGTTGGTCTGAAACACGGGACATTTAACAGGGATTACAGGTGTGCCTTTATCTTACAGTGCTTAAAAGGCTAAAACGCAATCGGAAAAGCATGGGCATTAATTGGATTATGCAAAAGGATGGAGCCACTGGCCTTTTAAAGCTGGGAGAGAGCTCACTGCCCAAAGGATATGGGGAGCTGTGTGTTACGAAATTGCTGCTTTATGTGAGGTTTGGTTTGGTTTGGTTTGACAGATTCCCTCCCTGATAGCCCCAGCTGCCCTCACCGTGTGCCAGCTCAGTGGGGGCACCTTTGTTTGCAGGAAAATCTCCTCGGTTTGGCATCCAGAGGAAACGATGTCCCTAATTCAGGATTTTCCCTGCTGGGGTTAAAGGATCCTTTGGGGTTGTAGGAACAGCGGGTTTGAGAGCTCGTCACTGAGAGGGGTTTGCTTCTCCCACAGACCTGTGGGGGTGTAAGGACCTGTCCCCCCTAACTTATTCCAGTCCTTCCCAGCAGCTCAGGCCGGGAAAATGTCCTTTCCAGCCCTCCTGAAATACAGACATCACGGTGGCAGTGCCGGGGGCTCATTAGCTGGGCAGAAAAGGAGGACTAATTAGCTGTGCTGTGCTCAGTGTGGCTCCGTGTGTGCTGTTCCCAGGAGCAGAGCCAGGACTGGCTGGGGTGGCTGGAGCTGCCAGGGCTGTGCTGCTGCTCCCACTGAGAGTGTTCTCCCTGCTCTGGGGGTCCCACATGCCTCCCATCCCCTTTTCATCCTGTGCCCGATGCCCACCTTGACCCCCGGCCCAGAGCACTGAGTGGACAGTGGACACCTCCAGGGGTGGGGACTCCAAACCTCCCTGGGCAGCCCCTGCCAGTGCTTTTGTGGCCGTTTCCCCCAGAGTTTTGGCCTCAGCCTTGTCCTCCACTGTTGTTATTTTCGGATACTTGGTCGATTAAACATCGGGATGGGCTCGGTCTCACCTCAGGTATTTGGGCCTCAGCCCTCAGAGATCTGCAGCGAGCAGGACAATCACAAATCAGGACAACCATGAACTGCCAGCCCTGTCACCCTCTGAACGTTTAGACCACTGGAAGCTCAGTTTAAGAGCTTAATTTTCAGGAGGCGAAGTTTTGGGAGCTGTCTCCCCGTGGCTGCGTGGAGCTGCGCGGGTGCCCCCGCCCGGGGGTGCCGTGGTGCGGTGCTGTCACCCCCAGTGCCGCTGATCAAAGGCGAGCTTTCCACGCTGGGAGCGTGCAGTCCCGTCCAGGGGGGCCGTGCTGGGGCCGTTCTGCTCCGCCTGCTCCCCGAGCCGGCTCCGCGCGTGCTGACAGAAGGACGAGCATATGTTCCGAGGGGCGGCATTAGGAGCAATTGGTTGCAGCCTCGGTAATGCCGGGATTTACAGTCTCCCTGTAATCTCTGGTGCCCGTCAGGGTGGAGAAGACGCTCCCAGAGGCAGCCTGCAGCCTGCTGAACGGCCGGGGCTGGCTGATCCCAGCTGGGAATGGGGGTGCTGGTGGCACCTCGCCAGCTGGGACCTGGCAGGGGCCGGTGGTGCCACCCCCTCCACGGGCTGTCGTGTTGAAACAACGTCCAAGAGACCCATTGCCATCCGTGAGTGCGTTTGCATTCCTTCTGGAGGCAGCCGCTCCACCGTCCGTGCCATCACTCCCCCAGTCCTGTGGGAATTCGGTGTTGCTGCTCCCCGTCGGTGGCAGCTGGTGGTGCCGGTCGGATCCGCAGCTCTGCCTTTGGTTTGGGGCTCCCTTTCTATTCCCCGACTTCGGGCTGCAAAAATGAAGCCTCAGGTCATGCCCTTAGAGGTTCCCAAAGAATGGAAGGGCACGTGAGTGGAGGGGAAGCTGGGAGCACAGGGACAAGAATTCCCAAAGTTCTCCAGGTGTGCACCACGACGCGTTGCAGGGGGTTACAAAATTTGGGTCTCGTAGGAATGCTTCCAACAAAGCCTCCAAACACCCTCCCTTGGTTCTGAGAGCTGCCCTGGAGCTGAGACATGATCCTGAAGGAACAGCAGCTCCAGGAACACGCGGCTCCCAGGCAGGGATCGTCTCCATCCTGGGCCGGGAGTTTTTGTTGGCACGGGGACCCGTGCCGAGGCTTGGAAAGGGAGCTGATCCTGCTGCTTCCCAATAGGCCACAGAAGGCAACTGTGTCTGAACTCCTCCATGTGAATTTGGCTGGGTTTTGGCACTTCTTCCCCGAGGCATCGTCAGCCACGGAAGTGCGTGGTGGGGACGTGGCCATAACATCTTGGAGTTCTTGCAGATCAGGATAATGAAGTGTGAGCGGGATAAGGATGTACCATTGCTGGGAAGAGCCTGCTTTTCTTTGCCAACTCCAGCTAAAGGTAAAGGTCTGTCAGAGGGAACGTGCTTTGCTGTGGGGCTGCTGCTGCTTCTCCTGTGAGAAGACCCTCTGAGTTATCCCGGAGTCAGTGATGGGCTGAGGTGCTCCCAGCAGGTCGCTCAGGGCTGGATCCTCCAAGGATGTGGCTGCACATCCTCTCTGGGCAGCCTGTGCCAGAGCTGGATCATACTTATGATATAAAAGGGGTTTTTTTGGGTTTTGTTTTGTAACGTTTAAGGTGGAATTTGAGCTATTTCAGCCTGTGCCCGTGTGCAGGTTGGGGGTGGTTGCTGCTGGTGCCGGTGTGGAATTAATTCTGCTGGTCAGAGCTCTGGCTCCCACGCAGGCTCCTTGTCATTCCGTGCCACGCTCGGCTCCAGCGGGAGCCCACGAGCTCTTTCACCTAATTCCCACCCCGTTCCCGAGCTCCCGGCGTGGGAAGCCGAGGAGAGCCGGGGCTCCTTTGGGCGGGAGATCTTCAGCTCAGCACTTCTGTGCCCTCACTGCAGTGCAGCCCCAGTGAGCTGGGCACGGAGAACCGGAGTTCCACTGGTGGGTGGTGGTGCCCGTCCAGTGCCACGTGGGGTGTGCGGGACGAAGGCCTGTAGTTATTCATTCACCTGCCTCCAGTGCAGGAGTTGCTCAGTGTGTGACGGGGACTCAAACATTACCAGAGAAGTCTCCATGTAAATGATTTCCAGCTCTCTCAGCCCCCAGTCTCTCCAGTTCCCCGTTGTGCTGACAGCCAGCCCAGCTCCCTCTGCCTGGGGTCTGCATGTGGTGTCTGTGCAGGGCCGGGAGTCGGATCCGTGATCCTTGTGGGTCCCTCCCAACTCAGGACATTCCATGGTTCCACATCATAACTTCCCTGAAACCTGGACTAATGCTGTTCTTCAGCTGATCTTACTCTCAGCAACCACTCCCTGCTGGAAAACTACTTCCTAAACTGTGGTATTGTTACTGAAATGGGCAGCAGTGTGTTTTTGTCAAGGTCCTTGGGCACTCAGTGAAAAACTGAAACATAATTGAATTCCTCCTCTGTAACTACCCTCTCTAATTAATTTGGAGGTGGGGTATGTCAGGAATTAGGACAGTTCTGCCTTAGAGGAGCTGAGGAAGAGCAGGTGTGTGGAATAGTGTTCCCATTTCTGTACTCTGGGCTGGGTGACAAGGTGGGGATCAGTCACAGGTTGGACTCGATGATCTTAGAGGTCTTTTCCAACCCCAGTGATTCTCTCATTATCTGATTTAGGCAGCTGAGTCGTGTCCTTGCCAGCTCCAGGAGTGCTCCAGGCAGGAGCTCTGTGTGTGTGTGGTGTTGCAGTGCAATTCCCCATCCCAATTCCGGCTGCTCTGTAGTTTATAAACATTCTTCAAAGGGAATTTTGATGGAATACAAGTTTCGGGTGTTCACAGGCTTTGTGCACCGGCAAAATCGCGGGGTGGGTGTCTCGGAGGGTGAGCAGGTGAAGTGTCTCTGAGATGAAAAGATTCAGTTAGCAATGTATTTGTGGATAAACAAAAGGGATTGTAGCGCACGTGTTATCGTCAGGTGAGAAATCCCGTGGGATTCAGGAATAAGGATGACCCTGGGATGACTGGAGCTAGGGAGAAATCCACGGGCTGGCAGGTGGGAATAGGCCTTTAGGGAATGAGTTTTCTCCTTGTGTCCTGGCAGGAATCAGTTGAGAATTGTCCTGCAGTAAGACCAAGAAAACAAAGTCAGAAATGTGTCCATTGCAGTGCCCTGGGTTTAATTTGTGTGCAGCACCTGCACAGAGTGAAACCCTGATTTAATTCTCAGATCTCTTCTGAGAATTATACACTGTGTATAAAGAGTGAAACCTGCGTTTCATGGAATCACAGCCTGAATCCCAGAAGGGTTTGGATTGTAAAGGACCTTAAAGGTAATCTTGTTCCACCTCCTGCCGTGGGCAGGGGCAGCTTCCATTAGAAGATTCTGCCTTCCCTTCCCTTTCCTCTTCCTCTTCCTCTTCCTTTTCTTTTTCCTTCTCTTTCTGAGTGTCTGTATGTTTGATACACACCTGAAGTGTCCGGAAATTTGGAATTCACGTTCTTACAGACGTTAAAAACAGCACCTGGCCTTGCCTCATCATTTTCCAACAGACCCATTTTACTCGAGTTTGCTTTAGTTTACAGCTAAACCAGAAACTCAACTGAACTTCAGTGCACAAGTCTCTGCACTGCCAGCACTTCATTCAGTGTGTGTCTGAGCCCGGTGTTGGGTGTTGTCAGGTGAGGTTTGGAGTGCCCAGCCCTGGAGGTGTCCAAGGCAGGCCTGGCCGTGGCACTCAGAGCTCTGGGCTGGGGACAAGGTGGGCATCAGGCACAGGGGGATCCATGGGCTGGGAGGGCTTTTCCAGCCTCAGGAATTCTGGGATTCTCTGGAAAACACTTGGTGTCATGTGAGTAATATATAGGACATTAATTTCCTGGTGTTATCTCCTGGAACGTATTACAGTTTTGAACTCCATAATGGATCTAAAAATCCATATTCCCAGACTTTTAGTCCTGTCCCCAGCAGCCTCCACGTGGACTGTTTTCTGCATCACGTGCAGCTGGAGTCAAGGACTCTGCCATGTATGTGGCACCATCACATCTCCCTGGTGGAATATTTCCAGGAAATAGTCTCCATGCAGCCATCTTTCCTTAAATATCTCAGAAAGTTATACCCTTACCCCAAAACAATGGCCATTCCTCCTGGAAATTGAATGGATTGCTCTGTTTAGTAAAGTATATAAACAGTAAAGGACAGCTCCCCCCCCCCAGATGTCTCCATATTATAGAATATTTTAGTCTTTGCACCCCACATTCCACATATAAGAGGAAATTTCATGCTTTTGAAGCAGTTGGAGCTGTGAAATAGAGCAAAAAAGAAGCAGGTTGGCAGCTGTTTTATTGCACAGTGAAGCCAGGAAGTTGTTTAGACTGTCTTTGAACGTGGCCAGGACACAGGGATACATCTCTTGGTCAGAAGAGGGAGATATTTAAAGATCTGTCAGGTCAAGAACACGTTTTATGACATCAAATATTTAATATTATCTAAGTAAACAAAAAAAAATCATATGTGAGGGGACAAGGTTAAAACTCGACTTTATGGCTGATCTCTCGTGCTATTAAAAGATAATGTTTTCCGGAGATAAAGGGGGATATTTTTTAGCACAGAAGGAACTTCCAGGCTATAGATTCCATCTAACCTTGCTCCTTGTGGCACTGAGACTGGTGTTTCTACTACGTATAATTTATTAAGCTTTAAAAATAAGGAAAATATTTAGGTTTTTGCTTTTATGTTTGTTTTTTTTTTTTTTTTTGAAGTCATTGATGCAGCTTTTCTTTTTTTTTATCTGTAAAAGACCTTGAGAATAACCACATTACTCAGGCCATTATAAAGCTCCGAATGGATGAATGTTTTCCTGATAGTTGGATTAAATGATCTCAAAGGTCTTTTCCAATCTAAATAATTCTATGATTCAGCCCACAAATCCTCCTTTTCCCGTGCCAGCAAAATGCTGTGTCTGCTTTGAGATTCTCCTCATCTTTCCCTTCCTTGCCCACAAAAGTCTCTGGAACAAAAGAGGACTTAATGTGATGTAAAACCTTGTGTGGAACAGGTGAAATGATTCATCCCTTGGCAGAACAGCAGCTGAACTTGGATCCAGTGGTTGTGTTCAGTGGATTAATTAAATTTGGATCTGAACCTCCGAATGCAGAGTCAGCAGAAATTGTCAGTGTCCGGCACTTCCTGAGCCGTTCCCGAGCCCTGGGAGGCAACATATTCCAGTTTTGTGTAAACAGGATCCATCTGCACTCTCAGATACAGAAAGAGAGCGGCATTTAGAGTTTGATATTGTGAAAATTCATTTTTTAATGCGCAAGGCCGCCTTAAAAGAGCAGCAAAATACACCCCAAAAATATCAATCCGGCACAATTAACCCTCTTTTTCCTCTTCAACAATGAATTTTTGTGGACCAGTGCAGCTGCTGCAGCAGCCACCCAGAAAATCATCTCCTGCTCAGACAGAAATGCAGAACTAAAAGCCGTATTTTTGGATTGTTGAGTGTCACTTCAGTGAAATGTGCTGGTGCTTGAACAGCTCCCGTTTATTTGTGAGGGATGGGTAAAAACGAGGAAATTGTTGACAATTCTTGAATATTGTCAATTTGTTTTTCCTCCTGTTGTTCCTGCTGAATGGGGAGAATGCCCTTACATTTGGGTATCTAAAGGGAAAATATTCCAAGCGTTTGGGTTTGCTGCTGCTTCTCTTATTTTTGTCCTTTTTTTTTTTTTTGGTTTTGCTTTTTGAAAAGAGGAGAAAGTTCAGGGAATGAGGACCTGAGAGAAAGCAGAGGGAGAGAGAAAAAGAAAACAGAGGGAGTGGTTATGCTGGATACTGGGGAGAAATTCCTGGCTGTGAGGGTGGTTAGGGGATGGGATGGAATTCCCACATAAGTTGTGGCTGCTCCATCCCTGGAAGCGTCCAAGGCCAGATTGGAGCAACCTGGGATAGTGGAAGGTGTCCCTGCCCATGGCAGGGCTTGAAACTGGATGATCCTTGAGGTCCCTTCCCACCCAAACCATTTTAGGATTCTGTGATTCTTTGAAAGAGTAAAAGGCCCAAATCAGGTGTTTGTGCTGGGCTTCACTGGAGTGAAGGGGGGAAAAAAGCATAAATAATTAATGAATCTCCCCCAAATGGCTTTAAAAATACCAACAACTGCCTGGAAAAGAAGGGAAGAGCTGCCTTGTTTCAGTCCTTGTTTCAAAGGAGCAGCAGAAACCCTGGGACACAACAGCCTGGTGGGGCTTTTTGGGTTTTAAAAATAGCTTAGGACAAGAGCCATTGAAATGGATTATGAACTGACTTCTGGAGATGAAACCCAGGGTGTGAGTGAAAGAGAAAACTCAGAGTGAAGAGGGCTCAGTGCTATGGGTTTCCTGCTCAATCCTCAGTATAAATGACCTTGGTGAAGGTGAAGTTTCCAAACGGGTTTGCTCAGTTCTGATCACACCAGGCTGGAGAGGAGCAGCCAAAAACAGCCAGGCAGGGAAGGGACTCGAAGTTAATTATAAAGATGAGCAAGATATTCGTGTCGTTGAGCATATGGTACCATGGGTTTGAACTGTGGAGATGAAAACTTTCCTTAGAGGATAGCAGGGAATTCCTGGTCATGTTAAGCCCTGTTCTGAGCTCAGAGTCGAGAGCTGACAGTCAGATGTGTGGATGTGGCTGTTCTGACATGTCTCCGTCCCCTGAGCACCAGAGACGTTCTGAGGGAAAAGCTGAACTTCAAAGAGTGTTATCCGAAAAAAAATGCCATTTGGAAAACTGAAGGAAAGGGTGGTGGGGGGGGAGGGGGTGGCGAGATTTTCTGATTCCTTTTTAGGGTTTGAGTGTGTGCCTTTGACTATTTGGCAGCGAGAAAATGTTCAGTGGCTTCGGGGTGTGATGATGCTCTTTAAAGGGAAGCGCTGTGTGATCATAAGGATGGACTTCATCCAGCAGATCGTGGAGAACTTCTGTGACATGGACAGGATCCCAAAAGTTTGGCTGCCTTTTCAAAGTCGCTGAAACATCTCAGGGCAGCCAGGAGGGGCTGAGCTTTCCCTAAGATGTGTTCTCTCAAGATGTTTACAGAGCTGTCACCCAGCAATGGATCCTAGAGCCAAGCACTCTCCTGAAGCTCAGGCTTGGGACCAAGTCCGAGCTCTGTCTTTCTTCTTGCTTCTGGTCACCTAACGTGAGGGACACCCAGGTATTTCACTGCCCTGGGCTGGTCCTGGAACCAGAGACAGGCAAGAAATGCGTGTGGTGAAAACTAACTGAACTTTTTGCAGCCCTTGAAGTGGTTTCGGCTTTGGCACACGTTGTTCAAGCCCAATTTGTCCGTCCCTAATGCAATGTAAATAGCTTTAAGCAGCTGCTTTGTGAAATATGTGATGTTTGGAGAGAGGTATGTGTAGACTGGCTTCCAAAATCAATATATAAACCCTTGCTATTGCATCCCAAAGTTCATTTCTGTTTTGACACATCTTCAAAGTAAGATGCAGAGCCCATTACTTCACATGCTTTATACATTTAAGCACAGCAATTTATGTATTGATGAAAACGTGCAAGTCATAATCTCTATGAATGCCTTTTGGAACTCATTTGTCAGAAACCTCAGGGTTTATTTGCTTGTTTGATTTAGTAAAGAGTTTGCAGGTTTTCATGTTTTGTTGGACAAACTGAGCTGCTGAACAAACTCTTTGGTGGGCTGGCTTTGGAATGAGGGACTAAAACTGCCCTTGTACCTGAAGTCTGGGAATAGCTATAGAAATGGCTTTTTATTTAAGCTATCAAGGTGTTGTTGTTTTGTTTTTTTTAAAATTAACTTTAATATAAATGGCTTTCAGCTTAATGGCTTTTTTTTTCCTTTTTTAAACCTAACTTAACTTTTCTACAGTTCTCACGGACAGGAGAGAGAAAACAGGAACTATGTCAGCTTGCTCTGCAGAATGATGTGTTACCTAAATCTGCTCATCAGGACAGTTTTAAAGTGTTTACACCTAAACTCACAGGTTTTTTTCAAAACCCATGACACTGTTACTCAAAGCAGAGCGGTTGAGATGCTTTTTTATTTCAATACAATAAATCAGAGTCGCCTCACAGCACGTGTTCAGAAAGCGGGGCTTGAGGTTGTAGAGGGGCTGTGTTGATGGAGAAGATGAAATGGCTAAAGGAAAAAACTGCTAAATTTCTGTGTTTGGCATTTCTTTTTTTGCTGTTTAACAGGAGGACTTCTACTGGATGGATAACAAGTAATTAGAGGCCAGACTAAGTTTTCGCCTTTGCCATCCAGCTCAGCTCAACAAAGTCCTGAAGGCTTTAGTCTGAGCAGTCCTGATGAGTCCTAATGTGTCCTGACACTGCCCTGGCTCAGCTGCCCTTGGCTCTTCTTGCAGACAGTGAGACTGAATGAATGAAAAAAAAGGCAAACTATCGTGCTTTTGATGTTCAGGGTCTGAAAGTCTGGCTGACTTTGCCCTGCTGAGTTACTGGCAGAGCAGTGTGTGAGAGGTCTTGGGGGCTGCAGCACTGACAGGGACGTTCCCACTGCCAGTGGGGAGCACTTCACATGAACTGGGGGTCAAAATTCCCATTTCTTTTCCCTGCCATGGGCAGGGACACCTTCCACTAGCCCAGGTTGCTCCAACCTGGCCTTGGATGCTTCCAGGGATCCAGGGGCAGCCACAGTTTTTCAGGGCAACCTATGCCATGGCCTCACTCTGAGCCAATAATTTCTTCCCAATATCCAACCTAAAGTACTGAGCAGGAATGTCTGCACTTATTTTAGGGCAGAAGCTTGTTTTGGTGTGGTGCTGGATTTCCCTGGACCATGGAGGGGACTCTTCACAGAAGTTTGCCATGGGCTCTGTGAGTAAATCCTGTAACTTCATCCCTTCATCTCTTTCCCCTCCCACTAAGTGCTCTGTTAGGAAATTAATTAAGCAGTACATATGAAGTATTTTAAATCTTTTGAGAGAATTGCTGTACAGAAAATTTCCCTTTCCTTCCACCTGCACACCCAGCCAGACCTTTGTTTATCCTGCCAGCAGTTTCTGTAGCCTCAGATGCTCCTGGTCTTATTTAAAGTCTTGAACAACCAAGGCAGCCACACCATTTAGTCCTGGGGAGAGGACTAAAATCCCACCAGAGCCAACGTAAGTGCTGCCTGCTCTCAGACAGGGCCCAGCTTTCAGGATCTCTCATTTGGGGCTGATGCCCACGTTTGCACAGAAAAATGAGTTGTGTCGGCTCAGCCTTAAATCTTGGAACTGTTTTAAATAAACTGTCCTGCTCTTCCTGTAACACTGGCACGTTGAGGCCAAGAAATGGAGTTTGGGACATGGAGCATTTTCTACAAACTGAATTTATGTTGTTGTTTTTTTTTAAAAAAAAATCACTAGACAGTGCAAATACAGTGACTGTTCCAATCAGGATCAACATTAATTTCTTCCCAGCTTTCAAATGTTATAACTACATTTCTGCCGACATGCTGGCATCTGTGTTGGTATTTATAAATTTTTGCATGCTCTGACTGCCATGCAAATCCTTCCAGAAAGTCCCCTCTGAGGAGCTGAAGTGAGAGAGATAACTGAGCACTCAGAATAACCCTGCCTCGTAAAAGATTATTTTGCAATTAAAGTTGTGATGTTTTTATCAAATGGATGAGCAGAGGAGCGACTCGCTGGTATCAGTAACAGATAAAGTTGGGTTTACAATTAAAAGAGCATTCTGCTTCTCTGGGCTCACATGGAAACTATCAACTCACATTTTAACTTTTTTTTTTTTAATATTTGCGTACAAATCTGGAAAAGGCTCAGGGTGCCACGTGGCTGCTGGTGGCTGCTCCCCAGGGATAGCGTTGTCAGCCTGGTATCAGAGGGGATAATTATCCAGTTATTTAACAGAAGCAAGTGGGATTTCTGTGTTCTTGTTGTTTATGACATATCACACAGTTTTATCTGTGAGTGTTATTACTCTTTTAAACACTCTGATATTCCCATCTCATCCTGAGCCCAACAGGAGCAGGTGGTGCAGTTGCAGCCCTTCCTCCTTCTCCCCTCCATAACCTTGTCCATGGGCTGTAGAATCCCACTGGAATGTGTTTGAGCGCAGCTGCTGCTCCAGGAGGGACAGAATCTGTTCCGTAAGCAATCCCTGCTTCCAGACCTTGGGAAGGCTGGGATTTGGCTCCCCATTCCTCTCTGCACTCAGGTAGTGGATGCCCTTGGAAGCTGGATGACATTCCAGTGCTCTAAAGACCATCAAGCCCATTACTACTTCCAATCCCTGGGAACCTGACCTCTGCTTCTGCCCATCCAAAATAAATTTGCCATGACTAAATTAGGCCCATCCAACAGGTTACTAGCCAACAGAATATATTTGTGACCCTCAGAGCTCATTAACTAAAAACTTAAAATCACAGAATGGTTTTGGTTGGAAGGAACCTCAAAGATCATCTGTTTCCAACCCCCACGATGAAATCCCATCCCTGTAGAAATCCCTGGGAAGTTTGCCCTTGTTTTCAGAAGAACTTGGATTTTTTTGGCAGTTTTTTAGCGGGCTTTGAAGCTGCTTCTCCAAAATAACCTGTTTACTCTTGTGTAAAAGGAATATCCATAGCTCAGATATTTAGATTCCTGCACTGTCAGACTGGTGTGAGATATGAGCAGTTGGAAGCAGCACTGATGGGAAGAGGGTTCAACGTGTTCTCTCTCCTGATTAAAGTTTCAACTAAGTTTAGAACTAAAGCAGATACATTAATGCACGAAAAAGTTGAATATTTAAACCTGAATACATAAAGGCATTGCAGGAAAAAGTCTGTAAAGGGATAAAGAGGCGTCTCACAACACCCTTTGTCACGGATGCCACATCCCAGTGAAGTGACAACGAACTGGTCACTGTGAAACTCTCTGTCCACTAAACATTCCTGCAGATAAACGTTGGGAATGGAGTTATTAGGGCTGGGGAGGGCAGTTTGTGATCCTTCCTGTGGAGCTGCTGGCTGTGAGCAGCTCTGGAGCCGCATACATGATGAATGTAACCCAGTTGTGCCTGTGGATCTGTCACCGCTCCGCTCGGATTGCAGCCTCATACGATCCCAAAATAGCTCTGAAAAGACATTAGTGCATAGCATGTACCTCTGTGCCATATGCTCAGGATAAAGGAATCTAATTGGGCTTGGGTTGTTGTTTTCTTTTTTTGCATGTATTATAATATTTTAACCCCCTGCAAAATAATTCTTCTTGCTTTCGAACGGCAACAGCTCAAACATATTTGACTGGGCTTATGCAAACAATGATCCTTGCCCTGCTTTCGGCTTGATTAATGCGCTGAGGGAGAAAGCTCAGAGTGAGAGGCGGAACATAAATCTTAGGCTAATTTTTGGTTTGGGGTTTTAAAAATTAATTTATTTATTTCGAGGAATGTGCTTGTTTATTTTGGTGCGGTGGGGTTGTCGTCTGCTGGGATCAGATCTTTGCCACTGTCATCAGCAGAGCTTTGTTTGAATAAACACCAAAGAGATCTGACGCATAACTTGATGCTCTCTGGAGCTCTGACCACTTTCCATGTGCCCAGATCCTTTCAAAACGTGCAGTCAGAAGTGTTGGTGGAAAATTAACTTGCATCTCTTTAGCTCTGCTGCATTTTAAGCACGTCCTTGGGTGAGAACCAGCAGTGCCACAAGCAGCAAAAGGCAACTTCGCCCTTACCCAGCAGTGGGTCACATTCATATGTGATTATGTCCACTTAGAAACGTTTGCTCACCCATCCAGGCAGGAAATAAACCACTCAGATGCAAGTGATGTGTCAAATCGCTCCTCGACAGCTCAACTCGAATATCAGATTATGCTTTTCAGCTAATCCAGAACACGAAAATCTGTCACAGAATGTTTTCTCAATTCCTTTCTCAGTTATAGCTGTTATTTGAAGAAATGATCAAATATGAGCAGGGAAATCATGAGCAGCATCTGCTTAGGAAATAAGCAGGGACTATCTAAGCCTTGATATAATCAAGAGTCTCTCTGTGGTTGGCTGTTTAGGCATTGCTGTAGTAAACATGATTAAAATAGCAAAGAAAGAGCTGGTGGGGCTTGAACAACATCTGAAACAGCTCTTTTATTTCCTTGCTTTTGCGTGGGGTATGTGGAGCGACCGCAGAATTTGTGTCCGCACTGACGTGCCCTGCTGGTCCTCAGGACTGGGAGCACAGCTGGAGCCCTTCGGGGAACTGCATGTTCCCGAGTGTCCCAGAGGGCAGTGGGGTGTTGGCTGGTTGTAAAACCTGCTCTTCCTTTAATTCCCTTCCCCACAGCTCCCTCATGGGTTTTGGGGAGGGGCTGGGGCGACTCTGCCTTGCAAACTGCCTGGAAATGTCCAAAAAACCATCTGAACGCGGCGCCTGGGGACGTGGTTTGGAGGTGACCATGGCACTGTCAGGTTAATGGCTGGACTGGATGGTCTCAGAGGTCTTTTCTGACCTTAATGATTCTGTGATTCCATGAATCGGAACAGATCACCCAGAGAAGCTGTGGCTGCCCCTGGAAGTGTCCCAGGCCAGGTTGGACGGGGCTTGGAGCAACCTGGGCTGGTGGAAGGTGTCCCTGCTCATTGCAGGGGGTGGGACTGGATGGGCGTTAAGGTCCCTTCCAACCCAAACCATTCTGGGATTCTAAGGATTTATAGGATATATAAGGATTTATAATAATTTTCAGCTCTTCCCTCTGCTCAGCAGCACTTTATAAAGAGAAATGTGCCTGCAAACCTGTGCGCTCTTCGTAGATGGAAAAAATCTGGTGGTTTAGTGCTGCTTTTCAAAATACTTCTTTTTTTTCCCCTTCATTTTCTTGTCTTTTTTTGACTTTGTTTACCCAAGTGCTGCTATCTCAAGGTTTGCTTTGACAGCACAGAGCTCCTCAGTCCTGTTGTACCAGTGCATTTATTGGTGGGGTGTTTTAAACACGACCCAGCAGCAGAAGCTGCTTTGCATCCTGCATTGTAAATGCTCCTCAGATGTGAAGTTATTGATCAAACAGCCTCGGGAGAGGTGGTTGGGGCCGAAGAACAGCATCTTCTGGAGGGAAATTAGTATTATTAGCACCTCTGGGGATCTCTGTCCTTATGTGCAGCAGTTTTGGAATGCTCCTTCAAACCCATCTGCTCCGAGCTGCTGGCAAGTGGAAAAGCCAAGCATCTGCATTCCACTTGTTTGTGTACACATCAAAGTGCTTAAATGGTCAGAAGTTCTGTCTCTGGTGTATCTGAATTTATTATTTTGTTCTGCTTTTTTCTTCCTAACGAGTTGCAAGGCCGAGCTCTTTGCAGGGAAAGCAGGACTGAAACATAATTAGGAATATTTTATGGGGTTTTTTGGGTCATTCCCATTACATGGTGGGGCACTTTTGATTTGGCTGAAGGGTAGAGAGCTTTTTTTTCCCATTTGCCACTCCCTTTTACATATTATTTTGTCAAATACCTGAAAGTTTGGGTGAAGGGAGCAGGAGGTTTTGGTGCAACAACCGAATCCCCAGCGGGAAATTTACCGAGTTGCCAATTTACAGGCATCTAATTGACTTAGAAAGAATTGGAATGTTTCTAAATATCCTCCTGAAATCAATGGTGGCTGCCTTTATTTTGGGCCTCGGGCAGATTGAAATTGAGACAATAAATGAGAGTGTCTCATTCCCAAAGAATGAGAGTTGGCAGCTCTGCACAGGCTTTGCTTTTGGGAGGAGGAGGAACAACCAAGGGCTGAAGATCTCCCTTCAATGAGATTAAAAATGGGCAAATCAGCCCCTGGTTTGCTTTTTTTTTTAAAAAAAAGAGAGAAATCTGAATTCTGCTCTGCCCAGATCCACAGGCAGCATCTAGAAAATGAGATACTGCTGAGAGAGCCCCAGGAGAGAGGAAAACACCCACTTTTTAAAATCTCTTTCTCACGAAAACCCTTAGAGAATTCAGATGTCTGAAGAATGTTTGGAGACTCAGACGTAATTAACGAAAAATACCTTGAACTAATGGTATTTCTGGTTTTATTAGACTTGTCCCAAGCTGCGATCTGGCGCAGCTTAACACACCCCGAAGAGTGAGTCGGGTGCTAATGGCGCAGGAAATTATGGAGCGAGGGTTTGTTTTTTTTTTTTGGGCTTTTATGGCCCTGTAGGATCTGGGAATGTCGATCCAGCCCCTTTAACGCGGTTCTGCCACACAATATTTAAGGCTGTGAACAGATGCAGGTCCCCCCCTCCCGCCCCCCACCCCCGGCCCCTCGGGCACGTTCCCTCGTCCACATGATCCCTTTTGAAGTCCTCCTGGTCTCCGGGAGGTGGAATTCGGTCGGTAGGGGCTGGAAATCTAAATAGCTCCACAAAACACAATGACAGATGGCACGATCCCAGTTGGAACGTGTGACCGGCAAACTGGCTGCGATTTGTTTTCACCCCGGGGTAGACGGCACACACTCTTGTGTCTGCACAGCAGCTGGGGCAGGCGTTCCATTCCCGAGCTCGGGAAGAGCGGCGAGCACTTCCAGGGGGGAAAAGGGGGAGCCGTTCATTTTTTTTTTGCCTTCGGACCCACGGGAAAAGCTCCAAAAGTTGACAATGAGTGGGGATTTATTTGATATTTGTGCTCCGCGTCCGCTGCGTTTTAGACTGGTTCGTTCCAAGGAATGGAGAGCACTGGGGGAGTTTCGTCAAGTAAAGACGTTGGGTTTTTCATTTGCTGGATGTTGGTTCGTTTTCTGAACAACGAGTTTTCTTAAGGGAATTTTTTTTTCACTTTTGTTTTACTTTTGGTTTGCATTAAAAATATTTTTTAATAGGGGACTTGGAAAAATGATGTGCTCTCATGTGAGTCCAAGTTAGTGATCGTTGCAAGGCTTTGAAGTGATTGCTTTAGTATTATAACAATTTTTTTCCCCTCCTGAAATGAAACATAAATACATAAGAATATAATAACTGGAGTATTACCAGAACTAGGGAAATGATCCAAGTGCCTTTTCTCTTTAAGTACTGAACAAAATTAATAACGGGAGTAATGCATGAGCTTTTGTGAGCACTGCACTTTGTGCTTTTCTCTTTCCCCTTCTTTTTCACTGGCAGGTTGACTCGAAAGGACTCTGCTCACATCCTGGGCCCTCAAAGCTGATGGCAAATTTGATTTGCAAACAGTATCAAGTTTAAAGAAGCAGACTCTGTGTCCAGTGTCATCCTGCATCCCCTACATCTGCTTCATTTATCCTACATCTCTGTATCCTGCCAAATTCCCCCAGTGCATAACTTTGACTCTCAGTCCCTCCTTTCCCCACCCAAGGCCTTAAAGAAGAGCATATTTTGTTTTAGAGCATCAGGACAAGAGTCCCCAGCGTGCCATTCCATGTGAGCCATGGAAAGGAGGCTGGCAGGACTCTGTGAAAAAGGGTGCTTTTTAAAAAAAAAACCCAACCAAACCTGAGGAGACTGAAAGTACTTGGATTTCACTGGAAACTGAATTCCTAAGAGGGGACACTGAGCGGGGATCTAGAAAATTAACTCTTTTAAATGGAATGTGGCTTGGCTACAAAACTTGTTTGCACTAGTAAGAGTCTGAATTATATTGTCAGTGTGTGCATATGTTTGGAGATGGGTTTGACAGATAGATCTGGATATAGAACGTATTTAATCCTTGGTTTTCTTACGTTTTAATGACTGAGGTCTTGGTCTGGTTCCCAGTGCAGAAAAAAACCCTCGTCCATCAACTCAAAGGAAGAATATCCAGATTTCTAGATACTAATAATGACAGAGTATGATCTGGATGCTTTTTCATCCTCTGATATGGAGTAGAAAAGGATGAGGGTTAAATGGGAATCCTGAGTGAAAAAAGAACTGATTTTGTTGAAGTAAAGGAACGATCTCCAAGTTTTGAACAGGGAGAAGTGAAGTTCATCTCACGGAGTAGCAAAAATTACAGACAGCACAAGGCCATCTTCATTTAAACAGATTGTTGATTAAAATCTCTGTTATTCCTCCAGATACATAAAAAAAGTGTGAGCCAAAGTCTTTCTAATTATAGATAAATTGTATCATTACTTCCTTTGCACGATTTCTTGTCTGCTGGTCTCATTTTATAAGCTGGTTTTATATTAGGAAAGCACTTTTTTTAAAGCTGTGACAAGAATAGCCTCTAGAAGGTGGTTTAAAACCCCCCAAACACATGCAAGCCTTGCTCTTGCCTCATTTATTGTGCCAGTTGTGTATAATTTCTCCAGGAGACACGGCCAGGTCAGACCTGATGGTGGGAAAGAGTCCTGGTTCACAAAGGACGTTCTCTTCTTATGCATTCAGAGACAGAGGGATGGTCTTTTCAGAGAGAGTGCTGAGCTGGGAGCTCCTATTCAGCTCTACGCCCACAGACTGTTCCCAGAGTCCCTGTTTCCAAGGAATCCCCCATCCTATAAATATGGGCTGTGTTCTTTGTTCCTGGAAGCACACCCCAAATTGCATTGTGCTGCAATGAATGTTGTTTGCTTATGCCAAGTCAGTCACTCGGGGCTGGATCAATGACCCGCTTGTTCGTTCAGTATGTTTAGGACATTAAACTGACTAAATATTAATGAACCCGTTGGAGTTTGTGCTCACTGAACTTTTCCATGATATCCTTCGGGGAACGTGGCCCAGAACACGAGAAATTTGCTGTCCCTGCTGCTGACAGCCAAGCTGGGGAGGGCTTTGGGGTGGCAGAGAAATATTGTTCTCTGCTCAGGGCAGAAACTCACAGAAATAACCCCTACGGCCCACGTGCTGCTTTTGGCTGTGCTTGCAAAGCGATGTGAGAGTCGTTCCCTGTATTATTTTGGATGCATTAAATGAGGAATAGGGAGGTGAGACGACATATTCAAGGAGGATCTTGTAAGTGGTGAGGTCAAAACATGGTGTTGTGAGTCCCCGATCTCATTCCGTGCCCAGAAACAAAGAAATGTGCCCAGAATTAAGGCAAAACCCAGCAGAGAAGAGAGGTGACAGCTCTAAGGAGTCTAATAAGAATCCCAGAATGGTTTGGGTGGGAAGGAGCATTAAGGATTATCCAGTTCCACCCACTTTCAGGGGCAGGAACACCTTCCACTAGCCCAGGTTGCTCCAAGCCCTGTCCAACCTGGCCTTGGACACTTCCAGGGATCCAGGGGCAGCCACAGCTGCTCTGGCCAACCTGGGACAGCCCCTCCCCACCTTCAAAGCCAACAATTCCTTCCCAGTCTCCCATCTCACCCTGGATCCTTCTCTCCTCCAGGTGAACCCCCCCAGCTCTCCCAGCCTGGCTCCAGAGCAGAGGAGCCCCACCCCTGCAAGCATCTCCATGGCCTCCTCTGGACTCGCTCCAGCAGCTCCATGTCTTTGAATGTGGGGATACCCCCTGAACTCCAGGACTGGGCTTTCCTCTCCCACAGCTCCCCCGAGCAGCTCTGAGCCCATTCCTGTCCACTCCCCGCCTACTCAGCTCCCATCACCCCCTGTCCCATGTTCCCAGCCCTGTGCTCACCTGGCGATCCGGGACAGGATCTCCTTGACGCGCAGCACCAGCGGCTCGTGCTGCAGAGGGTTGCTCTCGATGGCACTGTGCAGTTTGGCCATGTAGAAGTCCAGGGTGCTCAGTGTGGGGGTCTCCCCAGTGCCTGGGAGGTGACAGCCTGTGAGCAGGTCCCCACCCAGCCCTGCCCATGCACTGGTGACTGGGGAAGGGACCTCAGCAGCCAGTGCCATCTCCTGCTGTGGGACAGAGCCTGCACTGACACAAGTCCTGGAGCACGTGGATTCGGGCCAATCTGGGGCACAGCTGTGAGTGTGGCTCCAGAGGAGGATGGCTCCCAGCCTGCCCTGCCCCAGGACAGGGGAGCCAGCTGGCTGTCACAACCCTGGGCTCCCCAGGGGATCCCCCGAGTGCTGCAGGATCCCAGCCCAGCATCAGATGGGTGCTTGCCATCACCCCGCTGCCCCACAGTGTCCCTTCACCACGGATGGGGCACCCACAGCTGAGGAGGCCCCATGGTGCCCCTCTGCCCAGGCACTGGGGAGCACCGTGGCTGCCCTTACTCACCAGGGATGGGCAGGGAGGAAAAGCTGGCGGTCAGGGCCTGCCGCACTGACTGGAGCTGCTGCTGCAGGGCCAGGGTTTGCCGCTCCTCCTGTGCCAGCTCCTGCTCCAGCTTCTCCTTGGCGCAGTTCATGCTCTCCGTGTGCTTCTGCAGGATGGCATTCTGCTCCTCGAACTCCGTGTTCATCTTCCGCAGGCGCCGCAGCTCAGCCTCGCGGGCTGCCGGGACAGCGCCGTGCCAGCGGGATGGACCCCGACCCTCCTCAGCCCCATCCCTTCCCCAAGACACAGCTCTTCCAAGAGGCTCACTGCCACCAATGCCCAGGCTCCAGGCTGCTCCCTCCATCCAGCCTCTCCAGGTACCTTCCACAGCCGCGATCTCGCAGCCCCTCACCTTTGTTTTGGTCCAAGAACTCCTCAGTGAAGATGGGCACATCGAAGGTGGAGAAGGTATCGCTGCACTCGCCAGCCTGAGGGAGGGGAGGGACGGCTCAGGCAGGGCTGAGGTCCCAGAGGGGACCCCAACCCCTTGGCGCTGGGCAGATGGGAAGCACCAGGATGTGAGGGATGAGGGGCACAGGGAGTGAGGGGTGGCCCTGCCCAGGCAGGTGGGGAAGGAAGAGGAATACACTCTGTGACTCAGCTGGCTAAACTCTGCCTCCTGCCACTCCAGGAACCTGGGATTCACATCCCCAAGCCTCCCTCTGCCCACCCACCCCTGCAGCCAGCCCAGCTCCCTGGACTGAGCCCAGCAGTGCCTCGTGCCTTAGTTCCCCCGACACAGGCAGACATCCTGGGGCCTTACCTTGTGCCCGTTGAGCAGGGTATTCACAGCCGCAGAACCTGCATCCTCTGCAAGGCAGGAAGGAAGGGGGTCACCCCGACAGCCAGACCCCGTCCCCTAAAGCTCTGGCAGTGCCTGGCCAGATCCCAGCAGCCCCTGCTCTCACAACCCACCTTTTTTGATCTTTTTCTCCTGGATCTTCTCCGTGCACATCTTGTAGGCCTCTGACTGCTGGTATTCTCGCAGCTCCTTCATGTACTGCTGCTTCTCCCGCTCCGCCTCGTCCAGGTACCGCTGCGGTCACAGAGGGGCCTCAGCCCAATCCAGCCCCACAATCCCAGCCCCTCCCAGCCCAGCACTGGGACCAGCTCCAGCCCTGCAGGGAGCCAAGGGGTTTGGGCTGCTGGCTCTGGAGCTCCCCAGCCTGGGGGTCTCTCCCAGGGGGCCACACCTGCTTCTCCGAGAGCTGCAGTTTGCTCCACTCCGCTCCCAGCATCTTGGTGATCTCCGGGAAGGGCAGGTCGGGGTGCTGGGTGCGGATCTGCTCGCGCCGCTCATTCAGGAAGCGCACGTAGCCCGTCACGGGGGCTTTGGGGCCGTTGGGGAGGATCTTCTTCCGCTTCTTGCCCTTGGGCCAGCCCCTCTTCTTCACCGGCTGGCAGCCGGGGGGAAGGGACAGAGGGGTCAGAGCACACAGTGCCACCGGGACACGGGAGCAGGGCCCAGACCCGGCCGGGCCTCCTGGCCCTCCAGGGAAGGTCTGGGAGATTCCTTGGCCCATTGCCCAGTGGAGGGACAGTGACAGCCCCAGACCTCGAACCCTGTGGGCAGGGACACGGGCACCAGGGCTCACCTCCTCCTCGCCGTGCGGCTTCTCACCACCCATCCGTGCCGACTCCCCCTTCTCCTGCTTGATGGTCACCAGGAAGTTCCCATGCTGAGCCTTGCCCGTGGCATGTCTGCAACCAGAGAGCACCGTCACAGGGGGCTGGAACATCGCTGGGACCAACAGCGCCACACCCCCTGGCAGCACAGCCTCGTGCCCACCACATCCTCCCAAATTCCCTAAAAATTCCCCCAAACAGCCCCAAACCCAGGACTGGAGCCCCTGTTCCCATGAGGGGAGGCCACGGCAGAGTGGTGCGGATAGAGCTGAGAAAGGCAGCCCTGGGCACACTAAAGCTGCCCTGAGGTCCAGTGGCAGCCCTGGGACCTGTCAGGGACATTTGGAAGAGGGCTTGTGCTGCTCTTGGGGGCAGGTAACAGCGATGCCATCATGTCAGTGACAGCCCCTGTCACCTGGGCCTGGGACACACCTCAGTGGGGCACCCCAAGGGGCAGGAACCCGCTGATCCTCCTCTGCAAGGGAGGAGGAGCCGCAGGGTTTCGGATCCTGGCTCCAGAAGCACCACCTGGAAGCATCACCCACACCCAAGGAGCCCTGGAGGCAGAGGGTGAGGGCAGGGCGTCGGCCCGACCCGCTCCGGCCACAACCGCCCCAGCAGGTTCCTGCTGCCTGGGACACCACCCCAACACCCCGAGCAGCTCCAGCCCCGCTCCCCAGACCACTGCCGTGGCTTTAGGGATCTGCAGCTGCCTTGGGCAGAGCCTCCCTGTCCCTTCACAGCATCACCCTGGGCCCCCCCAGTCCCCCTCCAGCCAGCTCCGTCCCACAGCCCCTGTCCGCTCACACCCCAAGGCAGCTCCTGCTCTGTTGGGAATGTCCCCACCACGTCAGGGGAGCCACAAAGGGCTCCAGTGTCACCAAACGGCGTCAGCTTGGGTTCCAAGTCCCCAGACCTGGGAACCAGCCCGGGGCCAAGCACAAGCCCCAGCAAGGACAACGTGTAACAGAAGACACAGCGATCCTGACCTGCTCAGGATCCACCCTGGAATTCCCCTTGTGTTTGCCACATTATGTACCTGGAGTAAACCCAAACTTCCCAGAGATCCCAACCCACTGCTACCCACTCATCACTTGTCCAAGCCACCCTTGCAGTTAATTTAGGGAGGCCCCTTCCATGAGTCCCCAGGACACTGCCCATCACTGCACCAGTCCTTGTGGATAAAGTGGGTACCCAGCACAAGTCCTCCCACTGGGATCAGAGATCAGCCATGCCTTGCATCCCACAAAACCCCACAGGAAAGTCTGACACCACTTCTTCTCCCAACTTCTCGGGGAAAAGAACCCCCCCAGGGCTGTGCAGGGGACTGCCAGCCTTGGGCTTTATGAGCTCCACAGCAATATTCCCAGTGATGCCCACAGCATCATCCAGCCCAGCCAGGAACACACCAACACCCTCCAGGGCCAGATGGATCCTTGCCCCCCCCTTCCTGTGATCTGGATTCCTCTCATGCCTAAGGATGCTATAAAAAGTAGTTATTGCAGGCAAGATTCCTCCTCTGGCATCCACCTCCCTCCACCTCTGAGGCGCTTCCCCATCTTTGCCAGGAGGGCCAAGGCCAGCTCAGGATAGCACAAATCCCAGGGGAACTCAGCCCACACCGGTCCTGATCTCCCGAGATGCTTAGAGTCACAGACTCCTGGAATCTCCTGAGCTGAAAGGGACCCACAGGGATCATCCAGTCCAACTCCTGGCCCTGCCCAGGACACCCCAACAATCCTCCCTTGTCCCTCAGAGCGTTGTCCAAACGCTTCTGGAGCTCTGGCAGCCTTGGGGCCGTGCCCACTGCCCTGGGGAGCCTGGGCAGTGCCCACCACCCTCTGGGGGAAGAACCTTTCCCTGAGATCCATCCCAACCCCCCTGGCACAGCTCCAGCCGTTCCCTGGCTCCTGTCCCTGGTCCCAGAGCAGAGCTCAGCGCCTGCCCCTCCGCCTGCCCTCGGGAGGAGCTGCAGCCCCCGAGGAGTCTCCCCTCAGTCTCCTCTGCTCCAGCTGAACCAGCCAAGTGCCCTCAGCTGCTCCTCAGGCCCTTCCCCTCCAGACTCTTCCCCATCTCCCTGTCCCTCCTTTGGACCCTCTCCAACAGCTTTAGATCCCTCTGACACTGCCCCCAGGACTCGAGGTGAGGCTGCCCCATGTCAGGGCAGGGCAGGACAATCCCTGTCCCAGCACATGCAGACCACCCCCAAGGTTTGCAAAGCCGGGGGGTCTTCTGCCACTTTCCCCAGGGACACTGACACGGGACAGGGGGATGGGGTGACAGGAGGGGGTGGCAGCAGGGTGGCACTTACAGCACGGCGGCGGGCGGCTGCTTGGCGCTGTGGGCCATGGGTGGGGGTCTCACTGCACCCCTCGGTCAGCACCCTGCGGGACAGAGCCCTGATAGCACCGTGCCAGGGAGCTGTGGGTGTCTCAGGGGAGGAAGATCAGCTATGCCCCACTGGTCTCCCCTCTGCTGACACCCGCTTCCCCTCCGCAGAGAAAACACACGACTCCCCCCAACAAACAGCATCTCCTCCCCAGCCAGCCCCTAACTGGCCCCCCCAGGTGAGCCCCCTGCCCCCCGGAGCTCCAGCCCCTCCCACTGACGCCCCTCCTCCTGGGATCCCGCCACAAGCCCCCCAAAGGCCTCATCCCCCTAACCCTGCTCTCCCCGAGATCCCCAGAGCCCCCGCAGGACTCCCTCTCCCCCCGGGGTCCCACCTCAGCCCCCCCAAAGGCTCCCCCACCCCCTCCCCCGCGATCCTCCCTCTGGGCCCCCTCAGCCCCCTCGGGACCCCAACAGTTTCATCCCCCAACACCCTCCCCTCCCCAGTGCCCCTTCACTGGACGCCCCCCGGGCCACTCGGGCTCTCCGTAATAACATTCCCACTCCCGCCGCGACCCTGGGTGCCTTCCCCACCTGCCCCCCGCAGCCCCCTGGAGCTTTCCCACACACAGACCCCTCACACACCCCCCCAGCCCCTCACAGACCCCCCCAGCCCCTCACA
>JAWMRA010000164.1:2132841-2147704 GCA_035584735.1 Pseudotriccus pelzelni
CAGAGCTCTGGGCTGGGGACAAGGTGGGGATGGGGCACAGGGGGATCCATGGGCTGGGAGGGCTTTTCCAACCCAAATGGTTCTGTGACGTTTAGGACTGTAGGAATAACCCTGAGAAAACCGGGTTGGGAATATTTGTCTCGTGCCTCTGGGCTGACTCAGCCACCGACACAAAGGAGCGCTCGATGTTTACTCGCATTTCCAGCGGCAGAAAGGTGGTTTTCCCTCGCTGCCTGAGCTCTGCTGCGAGCCTTTGCTGAGCGCTGTTTGACTTTATTCACCTCATTGCCACTCTCTCCTACTTATTCCCATGGAGAAGGGCCTCCTCAAGGGCTGCAGAACCCTCGGAGGAGCAGCTCTCCCCCAGCTTTGCCGTTTTCCAGGCGGGGAAGGGAGCGAGCGGCCGCCTGCACAAAGAGCTGTGAGGAGTTGCTCGAGAGATGAGCTCCTCCAGGGCAGCTGCTGCAAAAATAAAGGCCGTTGGCAAAGGCCAGAAGGCCACAGTGAAGACTGACTGGAGAGAGAACAGCGTGTAAACCAAGTCAAAATAAACAGGGCAATCAGAGAAAAATGGAATTTTTTTTTTGTGAAACTTACAGTTTCGGTAAGATCAGGCATATCTAGAAGCGTTTTATTGTAATACAATTTTATTGTTTGCTCATCTCATCACATTCTCAAAAAGGGAATTTCTATTTCTTTAAAAAAAGCACTTTGAACTGCCTTTTATTTAGAACAATTAATCAGCATTTAGAAGTACAAGAAAATATGAGTTTAGTGGCACTTAAGGGCATGATTAATGGTGGGCTTGGCAGTGCTGGGGGAATGCTTGGACTAGATGATCTTTTCCAACCTAAACAATTCTGTGATTCTGTGGTTCTAAATATAAAAAGGAGATAGATTCCTAACCTCGCATTTTTCTTGTTTGAAGCAGTTGGGAATTTGGGACAAGAATTTAATTATTTTTTTAATGTTTGAAATCCTTAGTCTGTACTTTCTCCAAGAAAAGCTCGTGAGGATCTTTCTTTGGTTTGATTTCGTATATGTATACATAGTCCATGAATATCTATTGATGTCTTCTCGTGTCTATAAATGTCCTTTATGTCTATTAATATGTCTATTAAATGCCATCTAATATTGGAAAGAGGTTGTTATGTGAGATAAAGTGGGTGGGTGAACACCCATGTCCATCACAGGCTGCTGATACTGAGAATTGGAGGCGACAGGGTGTGACTCTTGGGGTGGCTCCTGTGAGAACTGACTTGGTGGCGTCACATTTGTTGAGCTGAGTTGATGCAGAACACCCAAAAAACGGTGTTGAACTCCATGATTTTGTTGTCTGTACCAAACTTCACCTGTGAATTTAAATCAGCCACAAGGGTCTGGTATATATTTATATTAATTGATTGGTGTGAGGATCTCACCTCACAACTGAAATGGAGGGTCACTTCTCCCAGAATTATCCACCCCTGTGTCGCCCTCACCTCACTGACACTTTGTTCAAACAAATCCCCATCTCCTGCTGAATTCAGGGAAACATTTATTTCCTCTGTGGCCTTCCCAGCTCAGCAGCACAGGGAAGGTTTGGGTGATGGTACCTGTGCTGAGCTGAGTTAAAGCCACGTCCCCTCAGAGCGCACAGAGTTAATTACCCGCGTTAGGAAGCAGAACTGCCTCTCTCACACCCTGCAACAGACACAATTCCGGGAGCTGAGCACATTCACACCACCTTGGGAGCACACAGAGCACTAGATTTCACTGAGGGAGCATAAACTCGTTGCCCTGCTTTGCAGGAAGCTTCTCACTTCCACAAAGTTCAGCCAAACTCCTCCTCATCTTCTGACAGCTCTTGTGGTTCCAAATCAAATCACTTCTTATCTCCTTCCGTTCGTCTAATTCCACTTTTCTCCTTCTCCTGACACGCTGGTTTTGGCAGAGGAGCACACTCTGCCAGTTTGCCATCTGGTCCTCTCTTCTTGTACGACATCACTTCCCCGAAGAGACTTTCCATGGCACTTCAGAAACTCGTTCTGTCTTTACCCAGCCCTTCCAGGGTTTGTCCACTCGCCTCTGAATTACCTTTTTACCCTCCTCTTTCCATGTCTGGAGGACTCTAAATCGCTGCATTTTATGGAGGTGCTGAACATTCTGCGTCTATTTTGTCCCGCTCTGCCTCGGTGAAAAATCTCTGACAGCTTTTCTAAAAACAAGAATCATTTAAATTCACTCCAAAAAAAAAAAAAAAAAAGTATATTCTGCCCGTTCTTGTAGAATGCAAAGATTCCTGCAGCATAACAGTCCCAATTGGATGCCTGCTCTGATTGCAGCTCCCTGCTGGAGAAAACTGTGTGTTTTTATATACAGTGACTAAATGCAAACACTTGCACATTTAGAATTACTTATTTTACTCCAAGGCTCGGAACAAAAGTCTTCTGATCAACAAGGTGGTCTTAATTTCGTGTTTGTTTGTTTTTTTTTTCCAGCAGGCTAAATAAAGCCCTGCCAGTAAATATTGATGATCAAATTACTTCTAGAAAGGTATTTTTTTAATCTGTTTTTTTCTTGTTCTCTGATAGACACTTAAATAAAATAAGCACATAACATTGACTTCTGCTCTGCTACATTTATGCAATGAATTAAAAAGCATAAAACAGAACAGAAATGTCCCCATTATGCAAAATTTGCTGGCCCATTATGTATAATTTGCTGAAGTCTTTTGAGACAGAGTTACAGGTCTCACAGCCTTGACTTCAGCAGCTCCACAGCTTGGAAAACAAAATTTTCTGTGTTAGTTTTTTATTCACTAGTTAATATGCTTTAACATTTTCTCCCAAATGTCTTGTCTAAACTATTTTTAAAAGAGCTCACAGTCTGCTACCAAAAGTCTAGTTCAGTATTACAGTGAAAACTTCGGAAATCTGGAGATACGTTTGACATCCTGAACTGCAAATCACTCCCTTTGTGCTCTGCGTGGCTGTGCAGCCTCGGTGTCCTATTATGGGGATGAATTTAAAGGAGAGATTATTATCATACTTCCATCCGCATGAATTCACAGGATTCCTGGTGTGAATGAAGAAAGAAAACAGCCAAGCCAAATTCTCCTTGTGTTCTAAGTCTCGGAGATAAAACAAATGCTGCTGAACATAAGGTTTTAAGGCCAAATCCAAAAAAGGATTCAGCAAGTGAGGCAGACTCCAGTGCCTAAATCCAAATCTGCACCACCAAAATATCCTCAGCTCCGCTGGGGAAGGAAGGAAAATGTCCTGGCCGTCCCCCCTGTGCTGGTTTTCAGCTTCCCTGTGTGCCCAGCTGCCTCAGCCTGACAGGAGATGTCTGGCTCTCCCTGGGAGCCAGAAAGGAAGAGGAACGGCACGAAGATCCTGCGAGCGCATCCTCCCACGCGCAGAACTCGCTTCCCATCGCTCCCTTTTTTTGTCCAAATGTTGCTGGTGGAACTGGTTGTGATGGCCCCTTCTCCGCATGCGGGATTTTAGAGGGATTTGGCCACGAAGCAGCTCGTTCTCGTCTTTGACACCGCCACACTGCTCTTCTCAGAGGGAGAGGTCAGAGCAGCGGGTTCTAGATCAGCTTTGGTTGGGATTTTTCCACTGTGTGGGGGTGGATTTCACCAAGGATTAACCTGCACCACATGTGGGACAGACTGACCTCCACACTCTAAGAACTTCGTGCTGGTCAGTGTTTGCTATTAAATGCATCAAGTCTTGGCAGCAAGGTCAGACTCCAGGACTTGCTGTAAGATGTGATGCTGAAGAGCCAGTTTTCCTTGGAACCTTTCTCCTTGCAGTCCTGTGACTCCTCTGGTTTTGTTGAGAGGCAGCACAGGGGGCAAGGAAAGGCAGAGAAAATCTTCTCACCACCAGGCTGGTGATACAGGGATTTGGGCACCCCACTGTGAAGGGGACTTTGAGCTTCCTCTGACTTCCATAGAATCCCAGAATGGTTTGGGTCAGAAGGAAAATTAAGGATCATCTCGTTCCACCCCCTGCCATGGGCAGGGACACCTTCCACCAGCCCAGGTTGCTCCAAGCCCCGTCCAACCTGGCCTTGGACACTCCCAGGGATTCAGGGGCAGCCACAGCTTCTCTGCCCAACCTGTGCCAGGGCCTCCCCACCCTCCCAGCCAGGAATTTCTTCTTAATATCCAATCTAAACCTCCTCTGTTTCAAGTTGAATCCATTCCCCCTTGCCCTGTCACTCCAGATCCTTGCAAACAGTCTGTCTCCATCTTTCTTGTAGCTCCTTCAGGTCACAATTAGGTCACCCCAGAGCCTTCTCTTCTCCAGGCTGAACAATCCCAAATCTCTCAGCCTTTTTTGAAGGCCAAGAAGGACAAGACTTGGAAGGACATCAACACCTACATCATATGTAGAGGATGACCTGGTTAGTATTTTATAAGTCCTGATTCCTACTGCTTCCCCAAAGGATGTGGGCAGAAGTTGTGTCCCTGCCATCATCTCTCAGGTCTTTGAGAATCTGCAGGGTTTTAAAAACGCAAAGTTTATCCCCATAACGCTGCGTGTCCTTGTCGTTACTGGGGGGAAGGCAGTGCTAAATGTGAGAAATATCTGATTCATTACCAAATCTGCTTCTGATTTTGGAAACAAACCATTGGGAGATCGTACATTTCAAAGGAATTCAGGAGAGGGATCTTGGATTCTTTCGGTATTCTCTTCAGTTCCTTGGAGAATTCAAAAGGGGCTTTCTCTAAAATATTCTTGCAGTGGTGGTGATTGATTTCCTGTCAAATTTATGGATTGTGCACAGGCAGGAGGAAGAGATTTATCCCAAGCGATGACATTTGTTGTTGGAATTTTGGGTTTTGTTGGACTTCTGATTAAAGAAGACCAGAGATTGGGAGAGCTGCTGAGTAACTTCCAAGTGACAAGGTGCTGACCTTTCAACACCTGGTTGCTGCATTTTTACCCTTTGAGGACCAGATTATGCCTCTGTTACTGGACAAGCAGTCCTACATTTCCTTGGGGTCACTTCCAAGAGAAGGTAGAAAAAGGATGGCAGAGTTCGAAACATAAATGTTTATTTTTAGTGGATCCATTCTTGACAAAATATTCTCATCATCATGGTGGACTGAATTTCCTGCCTGTTATTTCAGCAGCCATGGGAGAAAAAGTTCTACCCCTGTTTCTACATTTGCAAAGGCTGCTCTTGCCTTCATGGCCCCTGAAGAACTGCATTTGCAACGCATCACTCAGGAACTCACTACGTGTCAACAATAATCCCAATTTTTCTATTTCTTAGTTATGAGGACACAGCACAGTAACCTTTGATGAATTGGAAGCAATTTGACATCGATGCCATAAAAAATTCAGGCCCAAGAGAAGTTTTATTTCATTTGCATGGAACCTTCATACGGAATTCCGCAGCAAATATTAGCCTAAAATTGTTTTTTTTCAAGCAACGGGTTTATATTACGGGATAAAACCTTTAATGAGCTCAAACTGGCTTCAGTTCAAGATTGCAGCTGGTTTTTTAAACATTAAAACTGTCCCTTCAGCAACCAAATCCAAACCCCTTGAGGTTGCTGTGCTCAGTACCTGAGCCTGTGTTCAGAAGCTGCTTTTCCTACCTTAGGCCTGTGTTCAAGGGTGGGACAGTCCTTTCCACCAGATCCAGCTGCAGGACACTGAAAACCAGTGTGGAGAAAATGGTGGGAATGCTTAATCCGAGAGGAGAGACAAACCCAAACCAGACCTAATAGGAATTAGATCTTTCGCACCAAATAACCGATTTGCATTTTGTCGGTCTGGTTTTTACGAGAGCCTCTAACATTTCTGTCAGTGTTTTATAACTGCAGGGCTGGATTCCTTCAAGGCTTTGGGACCTCATCCTGTGGTAAATGAGAGAACGTCCATTGACTTCAGCTGGACCAGGATCAAGCCCTTCAAACATGCAATGAAACAGCTTTGTGAAGCCTGTGAACTTGAGCCCGGTATTTATCAAGTCTGTGTCATATTATATGTTGAAATCAGGCAACAATTGTGTTTTCACATGGCTTTGGCAGCAAACCAGGAGAGCCTTGGGGACTTGACTGACTCTCTCATGGAGAGAAGCTGGAGGAAATGTTTTTCCAGCACCCTGTCGGGGTGGTTTGCTCCCCGTTGTGTGCCAGCACCTCTGTCGTGGTGCTCGGCTCTGCAGAGGCCTCCCTCCCCATTTTTTTGCAGTTAATATTTTAACCAGTATTTATGGGTGGAAAGACCCCTCAGCTCCTCAACAGCAGGACTGTAATAAATCCATCAGGCTGAGCCACTGCTCCTCCATCAGCGTCTGGTAGTGAAATATTCCAGTACGTGCGTGCGTTGAGGTTTGGTTGGTGGGGAGACGTGACAGCTTTCTGTGCATTGGTGGAATGAATTGTTGAGTCTCATTTAACTTAAAGACAAATTTTCTGATGCTGGTCTTGGATAAATTCAGTCTGGGAATCCACAATGCTGAGAAAGGAGTGAGAAAACTGGTATTTTCCCTCAATATTTGCATGATGTTAAATGTGCCATTAAAACGGTGAAACTCAGAAGATGGACCTAATGGGCTGTAATAATATATAATCCATCCCTGCAAGATAATCTCTGTACTCACAGGGTTGACAGAGTCAAAGCAAGTCATCCACTGAGATCACTGAAATCAGTATTTCTCTTCATTTCAAAATGTGCATCTGGAGTCTGCCTGCACTTGCTTTGGCCAAACATGGAGACATTTAACAGCTGAAAGATGGTAACTCCTGATAGGGATTATCATTAAACCTGTTTCTTGTTTGTTTGGATGTTATCTGCTGTGTGATTGATAAAGCATTCAAACCCCATGCAGAATTTAAATTGAAACAACAGACATTTGAATGTGCCAGCAGCCAGTTCGGTGGAGACCTTTGCAAGCTTTGAGGTGCCGCCTGTGCAGGATCTGAGCAGCTTCTGGGACAACCAATGACATTCCTTAAGGCTTTTTGAACTTCCAGTGTTTTGTGTCATTGCCTCTGAGTTTTGCAACTCAGCAGAGAAGCAGCTGAGGAAGGGAAAGTGTGGGAACGAGAGCAACAATGGTTGCCTGAACGCTTCCAAAAGGCCTGGGGGCAGATCCTATTCATTAAAAGGAACAGGAAGCTCTGTGGGTCTGCCCTTGCGTGGGAGTTTCAGTGTGTGTGGGGCAGATGGCTCAGTGCACTGTGAAGGGGAGCTGTGCTGTTTGCAGGGCTGCTCTGGGGTTGGCCACGGTCCAGGACTCCCTTGGCTTCCCTGCACCAGCTTCCCAGCAGGGCACGGGGCTGGGTGGTGTGTCCTGCATTCCTGCTCGGCCATGCGAGTCAGAGGGATGGTGGCTCTGTGTCCTACACAGGTGCTGTGTCCTACTCATGTTCTCCGCCCCACCAGGCTTTCTGCAGCCCTCCCACAGTCACCTTCCCTTTGAGATGGAGACTTCCATCCCTGGCACTGGTTTCTCCAGGCTCCCCTAGAGCAGGAAACCCTCAGCTGGGTCTGTGTTCCTGCAGCAACAGGCTTATCTGAGGTGGCTTGTGATCAGGAGATGAGGCTCTCTCAGACCCGGGGTGTAGGTGTGTGTGGGCTGCCCTGAGATCAGGTTGTCACTGCTGGGACTCTGGGAGCCCACAGCTTGTTTTTCCTCTCCCAGGAGCTCACCTGAGCCTCCCACTATATCCAGGGTGCTGGGGTGGCAGGAATTCTGCCCTCTGCACTCTCCTCCTGTGGCTCCTCCAGGCACCAGAAGTTCCGGAGAAGGTATTTTTATAGCCTACACTGTCGACGTGCTCCTTCAAATTTGGCTATCCCTTTCCTGCCATATGTCCCTGGCAAGTCCCTGGAGCTGAAGCAACCCCCCTGACAGCCAGCACAGAAGCTGTCAATCACGGCCACATCCCTCCAGTCACTTGACAGGCCCCAGGGACCACCTGCTCCTGGGAATGACTCCTTTCCCTCACCCCCCCACCCCGTCTGCCTTTTCCACCTCAAAGCTGTCCCGGATCGAACACCTGCTACTTCCTGGATCCATAACTCCTGCCACATTACCATGCCCTTCCTTCCATCACCTGGAAAGAAAAATCCACATCCAAGGACTACCTGTCAGTGGCAACAGTGGCCATAGAGGGAAGCAGCTTAAGCAACGTGTGGTTCTTATCACTCTTATTGGCATGGCTTGTGTGAGCTTTGAGCTTCAAGCCCCGTCGTTTCCATGTCTCTTGACTCCTTCCAAAGTCACTCACAGCTCGTATCTGAAATTAGATTTGAAGTTTTGAGGCATCCTATGTGTTTGGGAGCTCCCAAAGTTTGCACAAGGCTCTGGCTGTTCTTCAGAGTCCTGGGTTGCTCCGAAGAACCGGGGAACTTGAGATGTAAAAAGAGCGTGAAAATGTTAAATGTTGCTGCATTGTTTTTGTCATGACTATTGATATTTTAATTACTGCCGAATTTATTGTTTATGTTTGGCTTGTATTTCAGTGCCTGAGTCGTTGGTTTCACTCAGATCAAAGAATAGCTGCCTCTGTCTCTGAAGAGAGAAGGGCTTTGTTTCAGGTCTGGCTTCAGAGAGGAACTTTCACTTGGGTGGCAAGAGCTGGTCCAACAACTCTATTTTTAGGCTGATAAAGAAAGTAAATAGAAACCAAAATTTGCCAGATATCAAGCAGATTTGTTACAATGGAAAGCTTAAACACCTAGTGCTGAAAATGTAACGTGAAATCCCCTGTAAATTACGGTTCTGCTGTGTCTGAGACTGTTCTAGAGCCACGGTGAAAGTGGGGTGTGGGACACGCAGGGGAGAAAGAGGAGGGCACCAGGACTGTCCCTTTCTGTTGGGGTTGCTCAAAGGTCAGCTCAGACATCCAGCAAACGTCTTCTGAAGCAGGAAACAGCAGCCTTTTGGGTTAGTACCAGAAGATCGGTGCTGAAATCCATCCTGGCTCCAGTCCGTACAACACCATCTTGACTAACCTGACCCACATTAACAACTGCAGCTTTTTCTTCACGTGTGTCAGTCCCTCGCTCTGATTATCGGAGCAGAATTTGGATTGCAAGTGCTGTGCAGGGAAAATGTGGAAGAAATATCTGCAGCCACCTTAAAAACCTTGGAAAGATTGAAAACACCTTTACTGAGGCATCTTTATTTAGTAGCATCTTTATTTACAGCAATCTTCATCAGCAGAATATCAAAGATATCAGAGAGGGCACCTTGTATATTTGCCTTTTCAGATTCCCAACAACCCTCATTCTGTTCATTCTGTCTCTTCATTAATTTGTCTCTTCCACTTCTATTCAGACATGATCTTCTGGTTCCTTTTTCAGGCCTTGGTTTCTGCTGCAGCTCTTGATGTTTTGCCTTTTTTTTTTTTTTTTTGTGGGTGACTAAAGTTTTTCTGGGAAGAAGTGAAATTATTGAAGATATTTCAACTCGACTATAAAGCCTGATTTGGAAACACTGTTTTGATTTACTGTCAAAAGGGGAAAATGTCTGATGCAATTTTGGAGGTCTTAAATCTTCAGTTTCTAATTATGATTGGTTTTTGTTTGGTTTTGTTTTTTGGGTATTTTTTTATGCTGTAATATATATTCCTTGGCATTGTTTAAAGTTTTTTTCCTGATCAGAGGTCGGATGAAAATGAAATACTCTTATCAAAAGCAGCTACAGCATAACCGAGTACAAATGTGCACGTTTGGGAGGAACATTAACTTGATTAATTCTTGAAAACAAAAAATAGAGAAGAAAGTGTAACATTGATTAGGTGGGTTTAAGGAGAAAATTAAAGACTTTAATTATAACTAGATTTAGATTATAACTAGAATTAAAGGGCACGAGCATTAGTGGTTACTTAGGAAAAAAAAGGTACCTTTTTTCTTCTTCCCAGTGGTATTTTTGATCATTTTGTAATGAAACAATAAAACCTCTCTGGCACATTTTGTTCCAGTTTTTAAAGGTCACCACATTTACACTCTAAGTAAGTCAAGATGCAGGGAATGACGTACTCTGGCCGAATATTTTGCCCAGTATAAAAAGCATTAAAAAAAAAAAAATCTCCTTTTTTTGTCTCTTATTTTAATAATTACTGGGTTTTTTGGTCTCTTATTTTAATAATCTCTTTTTTTTTTTTTTTTCTTTTTTGGTGATGATGAGAGGTTGGAAAGCCTCAACAGCCTGAAGAGATGTTTTCTTCTGCTCGGTTCTGCTTTTCCATGTGATGCTTCTCCTTCTCTCCTCTCTGGTGTGGTGAAGCAGTGGTGCCATACCCTGCACTTCCATGGGAAGGCTTGGAAGGATCCTGCCTTATCTCCTTAGCCTGGGGCTGGACAACCAGCAGGCTGCTTGGGCCAGGGCTCAGGATCTGCTGGAGCCACTCGGGGCCTGGCACGATTAGACCCGGCTTGTCAGGAGGTCTCTGTGCTGGGAATAAGCCCCTTGAGAGGCGGGAAAAGGCAGCTCTGCCTGACTCAGGATGCCAAATTTCAAATTTTAATAGTGAGGACAACACTGAGGAGGCTCAGGGGGAACCTTCTCGCTCTCTGGAGCTCCCTCAGGAGAGGGTGGAGGCAGGAGGGGTCGGGCTCTGCTCCCGGGGAACAAGGGACAGGACGAGAGGAAACAGGGGAAGTTTAGATTGGAAATTAGGGAATATTTCTTCCCAGAAAAGGTTGCCCAGCCCTGGCAGTGGTCCCCCCATCCCTGGAGGGATTTAAAATCTGCGTGGATGTGGCACTCGGGGACATGGGCCAGTGGTGGCCATGGCAGCAATGGTTTATTGGTTGGACTTGATGATCTTCGAGGTGTTTCCCAGCCTAAATCCCTCTATGATTCCATGTTAAAATTCATAAAATATATAAAAATGGCCCCATTGTAGCTCACTTGAGCTGCTTTTTTGCCTCCAGTGTGACCCTTGCCCCCGCAAAGTTTGTGCTTTGCCACTAACTTTGGTAAAGCCACAGTTTTGCCCTGGTTTCTCTCGTTTTTATCTCTCCTGACCTACTTTTCCTGCTGCAGACCCAGAGTGGAGTTAGGATTCAGTTCTGACTTGAGCAGCCAGAATGAAAAAAAAGAAAAAAAAAAATTAGCTGTAAAATCTGGCTGCCAAATCTTTGTTGTTTAGTAATGCGTGACTTGGAAGGAATCCAGACCTGGAGAGAGTTTGCACGGCTCGTATTAAAGAAAAAAAAAACCCCACCAACCACCCAACACCAACCCTCTGCTTCTTTCCTTCTGCTCCGGTTTCATTTCATCTGGAAATTACCAAGATGCCATAAATACGAGAACCTCCAGCCCCAAATTTCAGAGGCACCGTTCAGAGCGGAGCTGCTCTGAAGGGAAACTCGATATTCTAGCAGCAGAAACCGGTTTGGGGTTATATTTAGTGACTTGCATACTTACCGAGTGATTAGAGTCTTTTCCATTTTCTGGCATGGGTGAAATGGTATGTTAAGACAGGATATAATCCTTTCACACTCCGCAGGCAATGTCACAGTGTGATGTTGGCACCGTGTTAGGCTTCCTTAACCCTACAACGTGTTGCATATTCGCTCTTGGCAGTGTTTTAGAGGCTACAGGCACTAACCCAGAGTAATCTTATTACCTGTAACCAACTGGATCTGCACGGAAAGGGGAGCTCGCTACAGTGAGAAACACAGCCACAGTCATTTGAGATTCAATTAAAAACTCTTGCTTCAGTCATTCCTGGGAGTCTGGAGCAGATTTCTTCAGCCTCCTCTTGGAACTGATGCTTTCATTGAGGATTTTCTGAAATAACAAACATAAACTGCTGGTGCTCCTTCAGCACCCAAATTGCATTTGAAATGCGTTTTGCAACATGTTTTCTAGACAAATGCGAGCAAGATCCTTATTTATCTCTGTAGTGTGTGTGCTGGTTTGGGAATTCTGATTTCTGCCAACTTGGTCAAAAGGGTTTGCTTTTGGAGAAAATGTACCGATTACATTCTCTTTACTATGTATTTCTTGATTAATTTCTTTACTGTGAGATATTTCTGCAAGTTTATTTCGGTTCCCTCTCACGCGGCTCACCCAGGAAAAATCCAGGCATTTCCACTCAAAACTTGGAGGTAGAAACAGGAATCAAACCTTAGAATCGTTAAGGTTGGAAAAGACTCCAAGATCATCGAGTCCAACCTTCGATCAAAAGGTCTTTACCTCAGGAAAAAATCCCTGGAAAACCAGACAATTATAATAACAGTTTTAAAAACGATTTTAACAACAGCCACTGAAACAAAGCAGATAATTATTTTACAAAAGAGATGTTTATTGTTGCTCACCATTCCATTCAAATATATTTATTTATAAGAGAGAAAAATAGCAGAGAATGGGGGTGCAAATGTCGTGGCTGTAAAAATTCTGGGGTGTAAAAACTTGTGGACATTGATGCTGTTATTAATATTGTACAGCTACTGTGCAGGACTGAGATATATATATAAAAATATATTTATATAAAAAGATAATATAAAATAAATGTGAAATGTATATGAAAGCAGATGTATATGAGGGCTACAAAGGTTTCTAAAGGCAATAAGGAGCGTGGCACCGCTGAGCACTGAAGCCCTGCACGTTCCCAGTGAAAGGAATGAGGAGAGAGTCCTTTTACACCCTTAACTCTGTGGATTAATTGTTTATCCTAAATCTCCCCTGGCACCAGCTCGGTGTCTGTGTGGCTGGTACGTGTTTTGTAACGAGTTCTGTGGGAGGCAATGTCAAACATCTTATCACCAGCATTTCAGAGCTCTTAGGTGCAGTCATCACTTCCAACAATTTTGTCAAAGTCGTCCTCAAACTAATTTTTTTGCTGCCTGAAACTATGCCAGTCCACCTTTTTAATTTTTTGTGGTTTTTTTTAACTGTTATTTTTAATGAATCAGTAAATGAAAGGAACTGGTCAAACTTGGTGAGTCACCAGGATTTTTGAGATACTTGCCAGTGTGTTTTGCAACATTTCTGCCGGTCTAATTAACCACAGAAAACCAAAGTGTAGCTGTTTGAACAATAGGGATGAATCTCAGTGACATATTTGTTAAAGAATGGGGGGAAAAAAGACAAAAGGCATTTGTAGACTTTGGGCTTTCCTGTTGAGGTCAATCCCAGCAGTGAAAGCTGTAAATCACCTCCCAGCTTTTCGTGTGCTCCTTCACCACATCCATGAGACCAACACGCTGCTCACATCAGTAAATAACCATAGCTCAGCCTAATTAAAACGGATAATTTCATTTCAAATTATTTATTTGTGTATGAAAACACGTTCTTTAGGATAATTGTGAGGGTTAATGGTTTGTTGTTGGGTTTTCTTTTTTCCCCCCAGTACAGTGTGGGTCCTGCAGGTTTTATGGTTTTACTAGTCTGATAGGAAAGTTTAATGTGGGAAAGTAACATAAATGTGGTGTTTCCCCAGTGAGATGCTTGCAGGGAGATTGCAGGTTTTATACAGCCCTTTGATCGACATTTAGAGGGCTTTTCCAACCTAAAGGATTCCATGATTCTGCTTATAGGTGGTGCATCCATATAGTCAATGAACTTAAAAATTAACAGCACAGAAACTCAAAAGGTGAATTGGTGAAATTAGGTTTTGCATCATTCTTATAAATAACTTCCTGTTTCTCCTGTGAGTTGTGAAATCCTGTTCCCTGGGCACCCAGGAATCAATTATTTCCACTGACAGATTTTTTGTAGCCTTTCTAACCCTGGACCCAAATAAGCTGCTGTCTAGGTGTGTGTGTATTATTATTATTATTATTATTAACATGGAAAATCCCAAGTGTAGAACCCAGATTTTTAATGTTAGGGGACTGAATTTGTGCCCAGAGAAGCGCAAGGTGAGCAGGAACTCTTTGCCCTACGAGTCTGTCAGTCCATTCTGATATTCAGCCGTTTGGTTCCACCTTCTTTTCTCAACATGCAGGTTTTTCTAGGCCAAACATATCCTTTGAGGTTAAAGCAAACTCTGGAAGGTCCAGACAGCAACAGGACAGTTTTATGAAATATATATATGGCCACCAGTGGTATAATTGCAGTGTCAACAACAGGCAGAATAATCTACATCTTCATAAAATATGAAGCAGCAACTTCAGGACGGTTCGTTCCAGTGTCAAACCGTGAACATTTTCCCTTTCCACTTCCAAGTTTACTTTGGTTGAGTTTCCATGTTTTGGGTGTGTTAAATGTCAGGAAACTTGTGTTTCCAGTGCTACAGCAGGGCCTGGCTGGGGCTTCCAGCTTGGATGAGCAAACACCTCCAGGCTTGTTTGGAAAAGCCTCGGTGGTGACCACAAGCACCTCAGCGGGGCTGGCATGTGTCCGGGTGGGATGAGAGCCAGCCTTGATGTGACCAGGATTTATGGAACACCCTGGTAGGGAGAGACTGGTTTAGTTTATCAGAAAAAAATGAGAGCAGCCTGGCAGGGAGGGGGAGAGCCCCAAGCACGGCTGGAAAGCTCAGCTTTAGAACATATTTCCCCTCGGAGAGCTCAGTTCGGAATAAAGCGCTCCCTGGGCTCTCTCCCTTGTTTGCCAGATGTGGTTTTCCTGCCTTTTAGAGCACTAATTGTGTCCCAACTGGTGCGTTTTATGGCTGTGCCTGTACCTGTAGCAAAACAATTAAGGATTCAGCGGTGCCTCTGGAGGGAGGGAAGGGACAGGGAGGAGGGAGCAGAGCGGTGGCTCCAGGGAAATGGCAGGACCTGTTCTGCCTTCACGAGACACGGGGCCTCACGAGCACTAATACCTGCAAAACACATGTTGTAAACACCCTTCCCAGACTGCCAGCACATGTTTCCCTGCTCAAAAGGCCCCTTTTAATACTGCTGGCATTGCTAATCTAAATCTGTTATGGGGGGAAGGATTA
>JAWMRA010000164.1:2170873-2199668 GCA_035584735.1 Pseudotriccus pelzelni
GACACTCCCAGGGATCCAGGGGCAGCCACAGCTTCTCTGCCCAACCTGTGCCAGGGCCTGCCCACCCTCCCAGCCAGGTATTTCCAATCAAGTATTTTGTGCAGGCAGCAAAACTCACTCTGATGAACCACTCTGAGAGAAGAAGATTAAGTAACAAATTAAATTGAGGCTTGGTTGTTTTTTTTTAAATAAAGTAAATTAATGTACAAGAATCGAATGCTGACACCTCAAAACCCTCTTTTGATTTCTGTTCCTCATTGCAAGCTATGAACAGGCACAACCAAAAATGCCACTTTTCTGCGAAATTTTTGGGTGGACACTCTTCAGTGTGTCCATGGAATGGCCCTTTGGAGGTGGCTGCTCCCGTGCCCGGAGGCAGCGACGGCTCTGCCTCAACTCCACGGCTTCAGCTTTGCATCTGTTCCTCCTAAAATGGGATATTCCTGGATTGTTATTAACTGCAAACCAGTTTGGATGTTTTCACCTCAAACAAATTCTTTTTTTTTTTTTTGGCTGTCACAACCTTGTTTTTGTCCAGCTGAGCTTTCCCAGAGCGGAGGGCTTGGATCTCGTGCAGGTGGGGAGCACAGACCTCCTGCAGCACAATTTACCTTTTGAAAAAATATTCCCCAGCTCCTTTGTCTCTTGGCAACTGCAAAAATAACTCCATCAAGAATAAACCTGCAAACAAGGGCGAAAAAACTGTGTGAAGACATGAAATATCCTCGTTTAAATAGTGCTGTAAAGCTCCTTCCTCCCCCTTCCGAGGCTGGAATGATGTGCTCTGATTCTTAAACACGGATCCTGACTTGCATAAATTCAGAGATTTCATCTGCAAATTGCTGGGATAGTGATACCTGGATATTTTATGGCACATCCTTAAGTCAATAGGCAAAAGGGTTCTGAATAAAAGCCTTAAAATTACCTCATGAATTATTAACTCTTCCCTATATTACCTTTGAATTATAAAAGCGTGGAAAAATAGGAAGGAGAATTGAAAAGCATCAATCTCAGGTTCTTTAAAAATGTAATACTAATCATTTGAGCAGTGTACAAATCTTTTATTAAAGATAAAGGGGAAGCCATACTTTTTTATTAACTTGAGGATATGTTCAATCCACATGATTAAAAATCTCATTACTAACTCCAGTCAGGGCAGTGATTTATTGCTGAAACAAAATAGAAGGTGTTTTGCTGCCCAGAGCTGCATTTATGGCGAAGAAAACTACCAGTTTGCATCTAACTTTTCTGTGTCAGGGATTTCTGAGGGTGGATTGGAATTCCCTGGGAATGCTGGGGTCTCACTGCAGCCTGAGCTGAAACACAGCTACCTTAAGAGGGAAAGCCTGAATTAAAATTACAGGTACCGAGAGAGACATTTCTCCTCTAGTAAATTCAGCTGGAGCAAATGATTTTGTCTGATTAGGTAATGGGATGTGCAAAAAAAAAGCAGGATTTTATACATAGGTACTATTCAAGTGCAGCTAATTCTGTAAAGCAAGAGTAGATATTTTAGGGATTCCTCCTGTATCACACATACTAATATTTCTTGATCACTAGAGTAGGGATATGCTGCTCAAAAGGAGCCCTGGAAGTCTCCTTTGACAATGATAAAAAATGATCCAGCCAGCGACATTTTTTTCCAGAAATAGGGAGATATCTCTACAGAATATATGGATAATATTTCTGTCCCTTCTGTACCTTAAGCAAGTCAAATATTTTGTGTTAGGCACCTCTTGGGGTGCCTTGTGCTTGAAAAGGGTAAATGCCTTAAACACCGAATGATGCCCAGCATAAGTTCCAGGACTATTTATATTCCGTCCTACAGAGCAAAAAGGGGATAATACTGAATTTATTTACGTCAGAGCAGCTGTGGAAAAACTGGGTTATGCATATAAAGACAAGGCATCAAATGGTGCCATCAATTCCTGCAAGCCAGCAGAAATAGCTTTTTCTCTTCCTGATAACCATGCCTGGATGGCTCCCAGGGCTGAGTGCTGGTTTTGCACATCCCACAGGAAGTTTGGATTCTCTCCTGCAGGGTGGGTGGAAAATGCCTGGTATTATCCTGACAGGTGCCATAGGTATTGAAACCTAAACCTCTCCCTGATCCCGGGGAACAGATTGCCAGGCCTGGGCTGGGCTCCAGAGCAGTGTTTGGGGAGGAATTGCATGTCTTGAGAGAAACATTTCTGGAAATAGGCTGCCACAGAAACTGGCAGCTTTTCAGCTGTTCAATATGTTGGAAGGAGGGAAGGTGGGGATGGAGGGGGGGGTGGAGGGAGGCCCAGGGAGCAGTTAAAGGGGCATCGTAGGGATGTGGAGAGATCAAACACCACGGTCATTTATGGAGGGATTTGTGTGATAGTGTGAGAATCTGGGATGAATGGATTTGTTGGGCACTTTTACTCGTGTCCCTTGGTCTGTCTCCCTCTGGATTGGTGCAACTTCACCAATCTCAAAACTTCGATGGCTAAAATATGACCAAGGTCTCAGAGTGTTTCAGGTTCTTGGTTTAAAACGATGCCCCGATGTGCATGTGAGGTGAAAAAATGCTGACGGAACTTTATCCAGGGGATAGGATGGAATAACTGCTTTCTAGCAAGAATCCTGGAATAGTGTGGGTTGGAAAAGACATTAAACTCATCTTGATCCACCCCCTGCCACGAGCAGGGACACCTTCCAGTAGCTCAGGTTGCTCCAAACCCTGTCCAACCTGGCCTTGGATGCTCCCAGGAATCCAGGGGCAGCCACAGCTCCTCTGGAGTGTCTGAAGAAGGACATCTTTGGCTTCCAGGAAGACCTGGCAAGTCCAGGGAGGTATCAGCAGGCCTGGCACTCTCAATGTGTGCCACAGACTCTGAGTAGTTTGCAGCAAATTTGCTGTGTGAATTTGCAGGGCAAGCCTTAAATATGCCCTATAAATGGATCCTCAACTTGAGAAGTTCCAGGATATCAGGGAATAAAGGTGGGGTTCATCATCTGTTTGTGTTTGGCCCGTGCTAATTAAACTACATGACTTTACTAGGAACAGTAAAACAAGAAAAATGCCACCAAAACATCTTTTTAAAATCTCCCTTAAATCAATCTCCAAAGTGGTTTTTGTTGTCACAGTTTTGGCAGTTGAGGGAGGATCCTCAAGAAAACAAGGACTTGTTTTCTCTGGAAAATATGCTTTTCTTTCTTTGTTTCTCCTCTATTTGCACATAAGTGTTGTTGTGTTTCCCTTTCCATCTGGAAGGTACAACCTTCATGTGGAATCCTCATGTCGTAGCTGCATGAAATCACATCAAAGTGGGTGATAATGAGCACATTAAACATCTGATGATGATTAGCAAGGTACTTTTAAGACCTTGCTTCATCACAGGGAAGAATTTGTGCACTTAAATCCATTCCATGCCAGTGTCTGCTCTGCCTGAGTCCTTCCAGGATCTCTCCAACTTTCTAATTATCTGGATTTCATCTGCCATGACCCCGATTTTTCTCTTCACAATTTCTGCCAGACCCTGATTTTGATCCTCACAAATCCCTTGGTGAGTTTAGATTTGCGATTTGGCTTCAATTTGTTACAACTCTCTTGTGTTGTAACCGTGATGTAATCAACTGTAAAGGTTACTGGTGAATCTGATTTTGAAAATCCGAGTTAAAAACAACAGCTTGAAAAAGAGACAAGAAAATAGAAAAATCATAGACCTAAACAGGCACCCAAATAATCTATCTAATAACTATAATATGAATATTATGTATATATATATATATATATAAAGTAGGGATAACCTGCTTACTTTGGAGCTGATGTGAATTTTGTTTTTCAGGAATATGAAACTCATAAAATTCGCCCCAAATTACCGCAACCTGGATTTCATCTGCCATGAGCCTGATTTTTCCTCTTCAAAATTTCTGCCAGGCCCCGATTTCTCTCTTCACAAATCTTTGGTGAGTTTCTGTTTGTGATTTGGCTTGAGTTTAACTTTATTGTGTTGTCACCGGAATGTAATTTGTGGAAAAGGTTATTGGCAAATCTGATTTGGGAAAGACAACAGCTTGAAAAAGACAAAAGAAAATAGAAAAGCCACAGAGCTAAACAGGCACCCAAATAATCTGTCTGACAACTATCAAAGTGATAAGTTTGGATTAGGATCTAATTTACAGCTTATATATATTGTAACTTTGCTGCATTTCTCGTACCCAGGCGATGTCAATGATTTGACACTGCTTTTAAAAAGCACAATTATAGTATATTCTGCAGCAGTTTCACAGTAGTCCTTTGTTAGAGCTGGCACTAAGTCTGACACAGCTTGCTTCAGAGCGGAGTATTTCCCTTTTTTACCTCCAAACATCTCTCAGTGAGGTGCTCGGAAGACAAAAAGTGCACCTATCCAAACAGCATTTTTAACTGGATTTATTTAGGTTATTGTGCCTGCGTGTGTTTTTTCCGTACACATGAAAAGTTTTTGAGGTCAGTGCTGGGATACGTGGCAGACCTGAAGAGGTGTGTCTCTGATAGGTGTGTGATAACTCGAGAAACACCACGAAGACCCTAAAAAAGGAGCTGCGAAGAAGAGCTTGGTGTTGAAAGGGAACTAAAATGTGTATTTTTGCGAACATTTGCGTCATGTGTGAACAGATCCCTCCAGATCTGACGCCCTTTGTGGGGATGATGCGGAGCTTTGTTGTTCAGGCTTTACCTGCTGGCTTCTCAAATATCTCTGTGGCTTCTCAGGTGTTTTGTGGCTTGGTGTGGACCCTGGGGCTACGGATGGTTCTTGTTTTAACCTTTTCCCGTGCCAGCTCAGTGCTTTTCTGAAAAAAAAAAAAAAGGTTAGAGAGAAGCACAAGATGAAACATAAACCTCCCAATTTAGGTAATTTAAATAAGCTCCTATATTATGCTGTGTCTTTTTGCTGTGGTCATCACCCCAGACATGCTTTTTGGGGCACAACCCCAGGGAAATGTTCACATCTGGTTGTATAAATGACGTGTAGGACGATGAAGTGCCAGTGCTGACCAGGGCTCTGTTTTTAAACACCCCTGAAGTCTGTATGGAAACAAGGACTCCTGTGGAGAGTTTAAGCAGATTAGGCAGGTAACTCCTGATGATTTCTCGTGGAAAGGTTTGCTTTGTGTCTTAAACTTCTCTGCTTTAGCTGAGGGCTCAGCACTGCTCCAATCCATCACTGCTGCTGAAGGTGAAATACTCATTCTCGGCTGGGTGTGAGTATTTGGGGAGCAGTCCTGATTCTCCTGGCCAGCACATTTTTCCTCTCCAGTTTAATACTGGGAACAGAAGAAGGGTGAGAGCTTTGTTTTGTTTTCTATGTGCTGGTGGGTATTTGGCAGGAGGGGGTGAAAAACTCCTGGCCGGATCCTCAGGACATTCCTCCCGGCCCTGCAGGATCTGCCAAAGGACTGAACTGCCACAGAAGGGAAAAACCTGTCACAAACAAAGGACTCTTCAGGAGGCAACACTTTGGGGTGGTTTTTTAGGCATCTGACACAAAACTTGCCTCGTGTTGATGTCCAGGTCTCATCCTGTTGGGTTACAGCTGAGTTACAACCCACGGTCAGACCTCTACTGTTAGAGAATTCCAACTTTTGGGAATCCCACAACCTGCCAGCCAACAGATATTTTGGGGATTTCCCAGCAGGTAATGGATTATCTGATCTTTTTGGGTTTACTACCTTAAAATAGTACCATATTTTGGCAGCTTCGCCACAGATCCCAGATACTTGCAAGAAAATATTTGCTTCAAAACACAAATATTGGGAACAAACCAGGAAAAATAAATAATAATAATCACATGAAGTAATAAACTGCTCTATTTGCTCCTGGCTTTGGTGCGGGGAATACACCCAATGTCTGGTTGAGTCAAGAGAGCTGTTGGAGTTATGAATTTATCCAAAGTTTTCGGCTCTTTGGGGTTGGTGTCTGCCTTTAACTGGCTCTGAAGGACGTTTCCTGGGATGCTTCAGAAGCAGAGGAATGGGGTGATCCCTTCACATTCCCTCAGTGACATTGCTTTGGTGTAAAAGGTGCTAAAGCAGCGGGGTTAACGAAGTAATTATAATTAATATTACATGGGGGTTTAGAGCCCTCAGGCAGAGTCTCAGTATCGTGGTCTAACACTTGATTTAAGAGAACATCTTGTATGTATTATTTACACCAGACATTAGACCTGCTGTGCCAGCTCCACTCAACGCAGCCCAGGGGATTTATTAGCACCAGAAAGGTGATTTATTTGGAAGAAATACCATGGAATACTTATAGCTACGGATTCAGCTTTCACCTAAACAGGTCTTAATATCAGATAAATGATAGATGAAGGCCCAGTTCAGCCTTGGGGATAGATCAGGGCAAACCTCTGCTGGAGGTTTAATGTTAATTCAGCACAGAAGGGGTTCCTTTTGGGATATCACCGCCAATCTCATGATACATTGGGCTTCTGGAATCTCACTGCAGAGATCTTCTGGACTTTGGGATATTTCCACTCTTCCTGTGTTTACTTAAATATATTTAGATGTTCAAGTAGCTTCAAAAGCTTTAAGTGTTTCTGTTCCTTGATTAAATAAGACCAGTTATGGCAGTGAAGTGTTAGGAACACGGTAACCTTTGTGTGGGTCTCAGGGTCAAATGGGGGCTATTCAGTCCAGCTGAAAAAACCCTTAATGTCCTGCAGATTCCCAAAAGTCTTTCTGTGGGAGGAGATACTGGTTTTAATCTAGTTTTAACCATATCCTTTTTTTTTTATTTATTTGGATGACTGTGAAAACATATGATTTTCCTGCTGATATTTGGTTTCGTTGCTACTGATACTATTGAAAATTTGGGTGTACAGGGAGGTTTGGAGTCCCCAGCCCTGGAGGTGTCCAAGGCAGGCCTGGCCGTGGCACTCAGAGCTCTGGGCTGGGGAACAAGGTGGGGATGGGGCACAGGGGGGACTTGATGATTTTGGAGGGCTTTTCCAATCTCAGTGATTCTGGGATTCCTGGAAAGGGCTTAGTTTTAGTGCTGGTCCTACTGTAAGGAATGACTTTCTCCTGGTAAAGCCTTATGGCAAGAGAAGGGCTCAGCCAGGTGAGACGAGGACACAGGAGGATTGGTGCCATCCCATCAGGGATAAACAGCTCCAGGTCAGGCTCTGTTAGGACTAAACATGTGCAGATCAGACTCAGTCTAAGTGAGACCAGGCTGTGATGGACCTCCCTGCAGCTCCTGCAATGATTTGCCCACCTCGCCCTGCCCAGGCAGCTCCACCGCCCGGGGCAACGACAGCGAGGTTAGGAAGGTTCTTTTCGGTCCCTGGAATGCCAGAAACTTCCCTGGCAGGAGCACATCTCCAGCTGAAACAATTCCAGCTGCTCAAAGGTCTGTGTGGGTCCTGAGCACTCTGGTTGAGTGAAGAGATGAGTCCCCTCCATTCAAAGCCACGAGCGGCTCAGCTGATTTCAACGCCCTTTTTCCCATGGAAATGTTCTGAGTTTTTAATCCTTTAATTGCCTGTTATCCCGAGCACCGCGTGTGCCTCCTTCCTATTTATCCCCCTGCTTTTGTTGTTCCAGGGCGACGTTATTCTGAACTCTCTTTTACAGGGGGAGAGGAAGAAACACCCACCTTGTTATCTCTGCGCATGCAGGAGGACAGAGGGAGCTGCTCTCCGCCTTCAGCAGAGGGGTCTCCAGTGACTTCTTCTGGAATTTGCCTTTGGATGAGCCAGCCTGAGATCCTGGGATCAGCACGGGGCCGGGGGGGGGGAGAGAGGAAAGCAGGTTTTTTTAGGTTTTTGGTTTTTGGGGTTTTTTTGGCTTCCTTCCTCCAAAATGGCTTTTGTGATAAGGGAAAAATTAATTAGCGGGGAGAGGAGTGAAAGGAATGTGGGAGACATCTGTGGGGTTTTATTGCGGGAGGAAACTCCCGTGTTCTGCTCCCGGAGCCCTGAGAGGCTGGAAATACAGCTATTGTTGCAAGAAATACACGTTCATTTCCGACCTCAGGAGCGCTGATGGGGCTTTGTCTCTCCCCTGAGTTGGATTTTTAGGAGGCTGAACACAATGCCAAGATTGAGATCAACAATAGTTGTGGGTTTGTTTTTTTTCTCAAAGCCTGGGGAGATTGGAGCGAGGGATTAACTCCTGATAACAGGCTTCTTAATTATAATGGGACTCATTTAAGAGAAATAATCAACAGAACAAACCGTTCCTAAACCACCTGACATTTGCTGGGAGGAAAAAGGAGCCGGTTTGTCTGGCTGTGAAGGATCTCTCCGTGGCCCAGGGTGATACAGAGCATATTTGTTTTTCAACTGTCTTCAGCAGCTTTCCTGTCGTGGATTTATTTGTTTCTTGCCCGTCAAAGTAAACGTGAAAAGTAAAGTTTCTGGCCACTGAGAGTAAATGTGAAATCCCAGGTGGGCCACGAAAGTGTCTGAGACACTTTTGTCCTGCCTTTAGCATTTTTTTTTTGGCCTGGATTTCCACAGATTTGGTCTAAAAAGATATAAAATGGGAACCCTGGTGGTCTGCACTCACCTTTGCACTGTGATGGCAGAAATTCCAGGCTGCTGGGCAATGAGGTTGAAGGCCAGAAGATATCCCAGGAGATTTCCTCCAGGAGCAATTCCTGAGCTGGAATTCCCATTTTACAAGGTGTGCTGGTGCAAAATTCACCTGCCACTCTTGTGTCCTGTGCAAGGAGGGAGGAAGTATCGGGATCGTGCAGGAAAACTTCTGAGAACTGAGTGTGTGTGTCATAAATCCGAGTATTTTCCTCCGTACTTGAGCTTATTCCTTTCTCTAAGGCCAGACTTCCAGGCTTTTCAGGAGGGTATGGAATGTCCCTGGAAGAGAGAGGCCTGAGGGGAAGGTGGCTGGTGATTTTCTTGTCAAGTGGAGATGCAAATCTCTGCCCTCCCCAGAGGTTTCCGTTGGGATTGTGCTGGAAGTTGTGAATCCGAGTGTCCCAACACCACCCTCAGGGATGTCACCTTTTGCTTTCCTTTGACCTGGCCCTGCTGCTCTCAAGAGTTGTTTGCAGCCCTCTGATGGATTCAAAATGTTCAGTGCGAGTTGTTCACAAGGCAGGACCAAATATTTGTTGATACCCAGCCTGACATGGCTGAGCAGGTACCTGGATATGAATGCCACTGGATTGGGATGCACAGTAAATATGATTCCAGCATTATCACAGGCACCAATTGGCTATTAAAGCCAGAGGCTAAATTTGGGGGGGTTTTATGTTGCAATAAATCTTGTTCCTCTACAAAGCCTCGGCAAATATTAAATCAAATCCCTTTCTTCTCTGCCATCTCTTCAGCTATTGATTGGGGGTATTATATATCAAGTAACCACAAGGAGAACACGCCATAACTGTGATTGATCACCCAGATATTCCTGGCACTCACTCTGGGAGAAGTGCATGCTTTGCTGCCCACCCTTGTCTGTGCTTTATTTCAGTGGCCTTCTTTGGCCCATCCAAGGATTAGAAGATGGGAACAGTGTGATGGATGTGGCTTTTCTAGGTGACTTTGTGCCCAAGGAGCTGGGCACCCCCTGCACAGGGCACCCCTGTCCCAAAATAACTCTTCTAAATCAAAAGAAATTATTTATGGAAACAGAAGGACAAAGAGGTAGAGAGGAGAGGGAGACTGAGAAACAGAGAGAGAAAGAGATATAAAATTGGTCAGAATACTAAAGGTACAAGTCTTGAAACAAGAGGAGCCCATTTCTGGGGTCAAAGGAGTGTCTGGTTTGCAGCAAAATGGTACAACTGTTACCAAAACTCACTGACAATCATCTCAGTGCTTTGGGATCAGCATCACCTCTGAATTTCTACATCTCTTTCATTGTCCATCCCTCCAGCCCACACATAAATGCCCAGGGTCCCGCTGCACGTTGGGTCTGAATCCTTCCTACCCTGCTCTTGGGAGGACCCCAAAAATCTCCCTTCATTGAGGGCAGGGAGACTTGTGGAGGAAATCAGGCTTCTTTTTGCCATATCAAACACCAGAAGGAAATGCTCTTATGAAGATAACATAATTCAGACTCATCCCTCAGCAGATTTCCCTTTGGTGGGATAAATTTATCCCTGTCGGATTTCCAGAGCTGTCCACTGCTGGGTCCTAATGAATCAAACCCGCTCAGGATAACAATAATTTCTACAAATCTGCTTATCTGAGCTAAGTGTTTATCCCTTTAGCTGCAAACCTCTTGATCCAAAATCATTGTTATAAAACATAAGCGGGGAGTGTCTGCAACAAGCCTGTAATTGAAAGGCACTTATTTGCTCAGCTGCCGGAATGTTCCGCTGAAAACCAGGGATTGAAGTGCCTGTTACCTCCAGATCCCCCTGTTTGATTCATCCCTACAAAACAGCACGTGGGGAGGCTCTGAAAATCACTCCTTGGGAAAAAAAACCTCAAAGAGCAACGAAAAAAATGCTGATTATGGGCTGTAATGAATCTGTTGGGGCTGGTTTAGAGCACTCCTGGCTTTGATTGCGGCAGAGGGAGGGAAGGGATTGATCGGCTCGGAGCAAGGGTGGTGTTTGGCCTGAAGAACCCCAGGCATCGACTTCCAAGGAAATGCAGTCAAGGAAAAAGAAAAGGGGACATGGGAAGTGGTACCTGGGTGGGAAATCCTTTGTGCAGCACTAAAATCACAGAACCAGAAGTTACAGGATGGTTTGGGGCTGGAAGGGACGTTAAAGAGCATCTTATTCCACCCCCCTGCCATGGGCAGGGACACCTTCCACCAGCCCAGGTTGCTCCAACCTGGCCTTGGACACTTCCAGGGATCCAGGGGCAACCACAACTTCTCTGGGCAATCTGTGCAAGGGCCTCCCCACCCTCCCAGGAAACAATTTCTCCCTAAGATCTAATTTAAATCTCTCCTTTTTTTTTAGTTTAAAACCATTCCACTTTGTCCTGTCACCACCTGCCCATGAAATAAGTCCCTCTCCCTCTTTTTTGGGAGCTGGTTGTACACACACCGTTACAAATGGATTTTTGTATATTGGCTGTGTACAAGCAGTTGATGAATGTGATAAAGCCCATCTATCCCTGCCCTCTGGCAGTTTGAGCCATTCCCTCTTTTCCTGTCATTCCAGGCCCTTGGAAATAGTCTCTCTCCATCTCTCCTGTAGCTCCTTGAGGTCCTGGAAGGCCACAGTTGGGTCTCCCCAAACCTTCTCTTCTCCAGGCTGAACAATCCCAGTTCTCTCAGCCTTGCCCCCCAGGAGATCCTCAGTGGGACACTTTTTGGTATCCTAAACAAAATTATTGCACAATTACTGTACAATTATGGGGTTTTTTTCATCAAGACCCCCCAGAGAAGGAGCGTGGTGCGGGGAACCAGCTCAGTGCACGAGCAGGGAGAGCTGCAGTGGGATAAGGAGTCCAAAACCACCCATAAGGGCAGGGATGTAAGAGCTAAACCAAGGATTTTTAGGACTCTCAAAGCGCCTGGAAATCACCCCAGGCCTTGTGTGAGGGCAGGAGGGACCTCCTGGCCCTGGTCACCGGGAACAGGAGGGCGCATGAAGTGGCAGATGGCCCATTATTGCCCATTATTTCAGGTAGACTGGCCCTCCGTTATTTCCAGCTCGAAAAAAAAAAATGTTACAGGAAAAAACCTTGGCTCTCATTCCTTTGTGTGGCTTGGCAATTTGTCTCCATTCAACTGTTGCTCCAGTAGCGTGGAGATAAACAAATTAAGGGAGGAGAACAGCAACAAATGCAGCTTAAGACTAATTCCCCTCCACCCCCTGCAATCACCGCGGGCCTTTAGGAGGGTTCAGAGCCAAATTACGCTTGGGGGCCCAGGATTTAATTTGCATCTGCCAACTTCAGGAGGGGGATTTAGGCAGGCAGGGCATTCGCAGGGCAATCTGAAAGGAGCTGATCTCCAGTTAAACCAGGATCGTGTCGGAGTTTGCCCGGCAAGAGGAAGGAGCAGGCTGGGAGCACAGGAGGGGGAATGACTTGTCTGCAAAATGCCTCCAAAACGCCTGGAAAATGCCTCAAAAAAATGCCTAAAACCCCCCCCCCACCAAACCAAAGGGAGTGTTCTGGGGTGGTAGGAGGGGTTGTCTGTTCCACAGAGGGAAACAGTTCCCTGGTGTTTACAGACACATCCAAGGGTTTTGCGTTGTTGCTGGAGCATTTCCACTCACAAGATGCACCCAGGGGTTGGTGTGGGCACACACAGAGCCTGGATCAGCCTGGAAAATTTCCTGGAAAAATTTTAAAAAATCTCTTTTGGTTTTGGTTTTTTTTTTCCCCTGCATGTTCGAGGCTTTCTGGGAACGTGAAGCCAAAACAACTTGCTATTTTTACTCCTCAACCTTGATTAAGGCACAGCTTGGTGTAAATCCGGCTTTCAGCACGTCACTTGAGTCAGAGTGAGGTGAGGGCTGGCAATTAAGTTTAAATAAGTCCAAAAGTGCTCCTGCTTCTCCACACAGCATTCCCAGGCCCACCCATGGGATGATGCTGAGTAGTCCTGACAGCCAGGACAAAAAAAAAAGAAAACAAAGGAAAAAAAAAATCGAACAACTAAACAAAGATCTATTTTAAAATTGTCTTTGCTTCTGCTGGACCAGTTTTAGTTTTTTTTCCTAATTCAAAGAGGAAATTCTTGCAGGGCAGCTCGAGCCACAGGAGACAGACGTATTTCTTACCTACCGTCAAACCCTGAGGAAAAGCAGTAAACTCTGGCAATTATTTTCACAGATCAATAGATTTTTAAGGCCAGATAGGGCCACAATTAGAAGCATCAAGTCTGATTTCCTGCTGGAGGATGTCACGGAGCGATTCCTTTTCTGACGCCGCGGCTTTGAGGCAAAAATGTGTCTGTGAGCGAGACATCCCACCTTGATTTAAAGACACCACACGACAGAGAACGAACAGCAACCCCCAGCAAACCCCGCAGTGATAAATCACCCGCCTCCTCCAAACGTGGCCATTTATTTCCTCCTTTAATTCTTCCAGTATTCGTCTTGGAGCTGCTGGAAGGGCTCTGGCTCCGGGAGCTGCTGGCACCAGGGTCTGACAGGGGGTTTGTGCTCCTCCCAGAGAAGCTGTGGCTGCCCCTGGATCCCTGCAAGTGTCCAAGGCCAGGTTGGAGCAACCTGGGCTGGTGGAAGGTGTCCCTGCCCATGGCAGGGGGTGGGACTCAATGGGCTTTAAGGTCCCTCCCAACCCAAACCATTCTGGGATTCTGTGACCAGGGTTCCTCTGTTCAGCTTCTCACCCACGGGTGCTTCGTGCAGCCCCTTTCAGGGCTCCTGAAAATCCCTGTGGCTCCAGTGGCCGTGGGGGATAGTGATGGGATACAGGATGTGGAGGCTCCCACCCGTGTGCACACTCCACAAACCCCCTGTCCTCAAGCTCTCATAGGTTTTGCTGTTGTTGAACAAGGTTTTGGGGGTTTTGAATAAATTTCAAGAAAGAGTCAAATGACACGTGCCACTTCCCCTTTGGGACAAAGCTTTTGGATTGGGCAGGAAGCAGCAGCTCCCTGGACCAAAATCCAGCACCCAGGTGGCCCTCAGCACCCTGACCTTGCCATCCTGCTCTTGTGCAAACGCCCCCGTTACACAGAGCAATGAGAGCACCGAGAGGAGATGGATCAAAATCCATTCTCTGAAGGAGACAGAGCCACTCAGGACTCTGACAGCACTCCCAGCCCTGTCTGTGGTCTGTTCCCCTGGTTACAACTCATCCCTTCTCCCTCTCTGTGGTGTTGTCCTCTGCATCCTCCCAAAGCCCAGTGTGTAATCCCAAAGCAATGCATTCTGTAGGGGCACCAGGAATCCCCTTTGTTTTGCCGTGCTGGGTCCCAGGAAGGCAGTGGCTGCAGAGAACTCGAAACCAAAGCCACTCTTTGCCTTTATATCTTTGCCACTTATTAAAAAGTGCAAGGAGTAAAAGCAGCAGAACAAACCCACACCTTGGCTTTCTGCTCCCAAGAGCATCAGTGAAACGGCAATTAAAAGGAAGTGCAGCTCTCTCTGCTTCTGGTTGAGCAGGTTTGATAGGTGGTTTAAGAGGAAAAAAAGCCCACGGTGTTTCACATGCCTCCCTGTCACTTTTCACAGGAGAATGCCCATTAAAAGTCAGAGCCGTGAATTCCCATGTAAGGAGCTCAGCCTGGTCCTGCTGGGTGATGTGCACTGTCTGTGCAGAGATTACACAGGGATGCTGGGCAGAGGGGCAGCCCGGCTTGTTAAAATATTCCCAGAGACCTGGACAAGCTCTAAGCTGCTCCCTGCTCCTGTGTCCTCCCCCCAGGTTGGTATTGCCAAGGGAAAAGTACCCACAAGAGTCAAACACTTCCCAAGTAAGTTTTGAACGCTGTCAATTCTTTGTGTGACTCCTTTCACGGGAGAAAAAGAAGCAGGACTGAGCTACTGAGTGAATGTCTTTGACCTCTAAAATACAGCTGGGTGTGCTAGACGCACGTCCTGCCTAAAAAAAAACCAGTGTAAAACTCCCAGCTTTGACCTTTTTTTTTGGCCCATCTCAGCCCTCCTGTCCCCCTTTTTTGCTGACCACAACCAGGGTTTTGCAGCTGTGCTTGTTCCCAGCCAGCCCAGCTCCAGCATGGAGCCCAACTAATAATCCCCCCAAACTTATTAGCTCAGGTTTTGTGGAGTGTGTGGCCTCTAATGAGGGTGTTCTTCACTGCTGAGGGAGCACTGAACTAATGCCCCCTCGGGGTGGGCTCTCCCAGCCTTCAGACCCCGCTCAGCGTGTGAGGACGTGGATGATTTGTAATGCGGGTCTTTCCACTGCTATTCAGGGAGTTCTCCCCGCTGTTCAGGTTGGTTTACAACAGTTTTTCGAGCTCCTGGGAAAGTTTCAGGGCACTGGAGGGAAGTTGGATTTGTATCACTGTTAAAAAACACACACAAAAGAAGTGAAAAAAAGGTGCAAATTGGTGCAAAACTCCAGCGGATGCTCTGTGGGTGCTGCTTTCTGTCAGAAAGGGTGACAGAACCATGACGTGGCACGTGTGAAAAGGAAGAAAACCCAGTCTGATATTTGGTTTCGGGACGGATTGATTGATTTCTGGTTTTGGAGGCGAATCAGATGATCGTGGTTTTGAACGCTTTCTGTGCCACCTTTTGATATGTGCCTGTTTTTTTTCTGGAAGGAACTCCAAAACTTGTGTGGGGTCCGAAGTTTGAGTGGCCCTACGGGAAGAAGGAGTCATTCAACATCTCTAATCAATCCCTCATGTAGATAAGGGCGACGTGGTGATGGTCTCAGAGAGTAAAAGAAAGGTCACCTTTATGATCTCCTGCCTATTTGGGGCCTTCTCACTGAATTTTTACAGGGAATAAAGGCAAGATTCCCGCTTTGCTCAATGGAGCTCAGCTGGGAGTGACAAGATCCCCAGATCACTACCCTGGGGTAACTTGTGGCTGGTAATGAGGGTCACATTTAGCAGTGAAGGTACAGAGCCACCCCAGCTGATTTTTAAGCCGGTTGTCCATTTTTCCAAAGGAATTTTTCTGTTCAAACAGGATTAATTCCAAGTGGTGTGGTCTTTTCCTTGGGAGGTTGGGCCATGGCTTTCAAGCACGGCATGAGGTGATGGTCCCTCTGGTTTTCCTACCAGCTAATTTAGGACTTTAGATGTCAATTTTCAGAATCCCACGAACTCTGCCCCGCTCTCCTAGCGCAGCTATTTCGGTGTGGAAAGCGAGGCCCACGAAGGCAACCCACTCCTCGAGGTCTGCGTGGCCAAGCCCGTGGAGCTCTGGGCTCACGTGAGAGTGGTGATATTGGCAGGAGGACGAGGCCAACGTGGTGACACTTCCACAGCCCCGTGAGCTCACCCAGTGCTCACGCCTGGAGCCGCCTGGCACCTTGCAGAGACTTGGGTCACCCGTCACGCGGAGTCCAGGCTGGTGGAGACAATGAAACATCACGTTTTGTGGAGTCTTCTTGAAGGTTGGAAGAGGAAGAGCAGCATGAAGAACCATGTCCTGCTGCTCTGGACTGAGACAGTGGGTTTTTCAGCTTAATAGCCTGATTATCTCACTTTCTTCTCTCTTGCTGCACTTGTTCTAATGCCTACAGTGACACACAGTGGTGATGGGTTTCTGCTCTGCCAAAGCACTCGCCTTGACATGGGAGGTTCAGGACACTGTAGATGGTGGAAATGGTGACTGCCAAGCTCCCCTTGCAGGAACACGCTGCCCTGGGCTGGATCCACCTGCTGCTGTGACTTGGGCTGCAAACGGCTCCTCAGATGGTCAGATAAGGAAGCTTGGGAGCTTTTTCCTCTTCCATCCAATATATTGCTCATTTCCTACTGAGTTTCTTCCCAATCAGCAGAGAACAGCAGGTCTTATAAGCTGATTTGTACCAGAAATGCCACACTCAAATCCTCTATTTTCTGTGACAATGCAATTTTATTTTTATCCCTGTGTAAGCAGCCACTGAAATGAAAGTTCACTTTTGGCTGTTGGATTTCCCCTTATCACACTCCCATTGTGCCAGAGAGCCCAGCAGGCAAGTGTGGCTCCCTTGGTCCTTAGGAGAACATTCTTCATTGTCACTGGGTGTGTTCACCTTTCCTCTCCAGGTGCTGTGTTTGTAGGTGGCAGTTTTCATCAGGATTATTCCATTACTCCATTTCTGAAGATTTTTGGATTTTTTTTTTTCCACTTGCTCTGAGAAGGAAAATGATCAGATGATGGGAACTCTTGGGCTGTCTTCCTGCTTGAGCTGTTGCTCCACTTGGCAGACCAGAGAGTGGCTGTGTAGAATCATAAATCACAGACTGGTTTGGGTTGGAAGGACCTTAAATCTCATTCCACCCCCTGCCATGGGCAGTGACACCTTCCACTAGCCCAGGTAGCTCCTAGTCTCGTCCAGCTTGGCCTTGGACACTTCCAGGGTAGCTCCAGGCAAGCTGGATTTCCAAATCCCAGCTTTCCCAGCTATTAAGAAGATGCAAAAACATCTTGTTAGAAAGGTCTGGAATTTGGAGGCAGGCTGGAAACAAATGCACTTCAAATGGGTGGAAAACATGGAATCATCTGTTTGTGAGGCACCATCCCTGTGAGCAGCAGTACCTGGAGCTTGAGCTGCACCCCTGGAGATGGTTCTGGGGTGAGTGAGGCATCCCCCTGGCATGTCCCGGGGTGGCAGAAGCAGCTCCACGAAGCAGAGCAGAAGTGCTGGGTCTCCATCCTGCAGAAAACGCTCCCTGCTGGCAGCACGACACAACCCCGCGGGTCAAGGTCAAGTTGTTGGCAGCTGCATCCCCGCGGAGCCGAGCCAAAGGGGCATCATCCCCCCTCCCCAAAAACGCCAGAATCCCTCGTCTCCGCAGTGCCGCCGGGCCAGAGGGCAGCGGGCTGTGGTTGGCAGCCCGCGGGGTCCCGGGGGAAGGGGCGGCCGCGGGCGGGCACCGATGCCGGGCTGCTCCTGACATTTCCGCCCGCGGGTGCGCAGCCAATTGGCGGGGTTGGAGCAGCGACACATGAAATATGATAATTTTCTGCCGAACAGGAGGAGGAGGGGGGGGAGGAGAGGGGGGAGAGGGAGGGCGGGAGAGCCGCTCTTGCTCCCGATGGTTCGCATGCCGGGGGCTGCCGAGAGGAGCGGCCCGAGCGGAGCCGCCGCAGCCCGGGGATGGCCCCTCGCTCCCCGCTCCCCGACCAGGACGATGCCGATGCCACCCAGGTGGGCCGGGCGCCGGTGGCACCAGGGGGACGCTGCCAGGGGGTGCCAGGCCTGGGGACCCCCCCAGCTTTGGGGGCTTACAATGGCAGAGCGTTGTCCCCCCGGGAGGCCGTGCCGCTCACCGGCGCTTTGCGGTGCTGCTTAGTGGAGGGCTGAGCTTTTTTTTTTTTTTTTTTTTTTTTTTTTTTTTTTTTTAAGGGGGGTGTTTTGCTAGGGGTTTGCTAAAAACCCGAAATCCCACTCCTGGAGGAACGCTTTAATGCTGTGCCAGGGCTGCTCGGTTCAAACTTCGCAGCCTGATCCTTAGTTTGATGGGAATCACTTGACAGAGCTCCTCTCTGCATGTCATTAACCCTCTCACACCCCCCGCCTGGCACGGAAACTGTTAATCCCTAAAATTCACTCGCAACAAATTTAACCCTGACAAGGAGCGACCGTAGAACTCCCGGAATGGCATCCAGCAGCTGTTCGTTTTTATAATGACTTTGCATTTATCCCAGAGCTGGGTGGCAAGTTTTCAGATCATTATTATTATTATTATTATTTTCCCAAAGGCGAGGGGGACCTATTAAAAAAATAATAATCCTACAATAATCTTCCCGAAGCAAAGCTGTGAAGGCAAACCACCCTCCCTCTGCTCCGGCTGTGCCGTCGCTGCCGCTTTATTAATTTCTCTGCGCCGTGAGTGACAGTCCTCCAGAAGTGATAATTGGTGCACTGTGTCTTTAAAAGGTTAAAACCCTTTTCGAAAAGGCCTAGACTCATAGTGGGAAAAGACAAGAGAGGCTTTGGCTGGCTTTGGATCCAGAAAACAGCTGCTGATTAGAGTCTGCGTCTTAGGGCTGAATTTATTACATATTTTTCAGCAGCAGGGATTCTAGGAGGAAGCTTCCGTTTGGGTTTCTTGCTCGTGGTTTATTTTTATTCAGAGGAATAACAGAGGAAGGATTTGTTCCGGCTGGAGCATGCTCACAACCTGCAAGACCTCCCATTATTAAACTGCCTACTTTGGGCTTTAATATACATGTGGTATTTTTTATTTTTTTATTAGCGTTATTATTATTTTGGCAGCGTGCATCTCTATGTTGGGTTTTTTTGGTTTTGTTTTTTTTTTTTTTTAAATAATTTATTTTGAAAGGAAGCTGATCTCGTAATGAGCTTTCTCCTTCCTTACTTGAAACAGGTGCTAATGAAAGAATGCAAATAGCACCGGCTGAGCCGAACATTTCATAAAGAAGGGAACAGCCACCGACCCCAAACGCTCCCGGATCTGCCCGCCGGCCCCCACCAAAGGTAGGCACGGGGGCTTTTGTCGCTATTTTTGTTGTTCTCCGCGTGGATATTCGCTCGGGTTTTCCTTCCCCCCTCCCTTGCTGCGGCCGGCGAGATTCCATTTTGCCTCCCGAAAGGTGTCAGGTTGCCGCGGGGCGCGCTCAGACGCTTCGTATCCCGATGGATACAGCGCCTGGATCGCTGGGTGGCCGCGCCTGGAGCGATGGGCGAGCGCTGGGCGAGCCCGGCGGTGTCACAGCCCAGCCCCGGAGCCGCGTCCCCGCCACGCTCGCAGCTACTTTGCCGCTTAATTAGCGCTGGCTGTCGCATGAATTTATCGTCGCTTGACAGCAACTTCATTTTCTCCCAACGTGCTGGGAGAGAGGATGGTTATTTTAGCGCTGGCGGGTGGGAGGCAGCGCTGGGGGCGGTGGGAGGGAGGGAGCGAGCGCCGGGTGTGTGACAGCGACGTGTGAGAGGGACCCGGCCGTGCGCAGGGACACGCGGCTCCCGGGGCATCCCAGCCACTGCGGCGCTGGAAAAATGGACATGTTGCTCCACGGGGAGCCCGGTCCTTCTCCTGGAGCCAGTGCCCGGGGCCTGCTCCGCTTCCCATCCTGCGTTCGCGCTGCCTGCGGAGCGCAGGCGGCTGTAAGCCGGCGCTACAGCGCGGGGATGGATGTTACAAAATAATACTCCAGCGCTCGTTTTAACGGCTGAATCCCCGCACAAAGCGCCGGGGGTTTCACCCCCTGCCTGGGCTTATTTTCCTGCGGTGGGGTCTGACGTTCGGGCATCATCCTGTCGGGGCTTCGGGGAGCCCGAGTTTCCAGCGGAGGCAGGAGGAGGATCCGCAGCCCATGCGGTACCTGCCCGCGGCTCCCGCCGGGGCTCCGGCTTCGCTGCCGTGTTCCGACTGCAGTGGCCTCTCCAAGGGCCAAATCCGGCCCTCCCCGGGATCAGCCAGCTCCTTCGGCTGGATGAACCTCTGAGGGCAGGAATTAGCCCTTTGTCTGGAAGTTTGCATTTATATTTTGCGGTGTTTACTTGTGTTGGAGCCATATATTTCTTTTCTCTGTGCGCATGCAGGTTATTTGTAGGTTTTTCTCCTGGCTGTTTAGGGAAGGATCTGCAAAAAAAGTTTACCCCAATTAACTGTGGGAGCTGAGGGTGGGCAGCACATGAAATAAAATGCTCATTTTATATAAACAACCCCTTGAGGCTTCCTAGAAAGAGAACTTGTGAAGGTCTAACCTGACAGAGGAAGAGTAACCAAAACTCAGCATGAAGTCTGTGCCCCCCTTCCCAAAATCAGATAATTTTTAATTAAGAGTTTGATACGGAGGTGTGTGCAAGGAGAATAGGATTAAAATCTGGAGCCAGTGGGAGGGGAATATCCCTCTGCACCTGGTTTTGGTGGGGCTGGGAGCACCTCGTGTCCCCTGACCTCCTGCTCTGCCAGAACACACAAATCCGAGTGCTGCTGGGTGCTGGCAGCCCCCCAGCCTCGTGCTTTGGGATGGGAAGGACACTGATCTTTCCCAAACCTTCCTCTCCCTGGTGCTGAGGCGGCTGGTCCTGTGGGACGGTGGTTTCTCCCTGTTTTCCACAGGAAGGAGTGTGTCCAATGCTACTTTCTTTTTCTTTGGGAGGTTGCAATCCTTCCAGCTGCAACAAAATGTGGACGTGGGGGGGGGGTTGGTCTTTATTCCTTGCTCCTTTGGATGAGCCTGTGCACAACAGCACCATGCCCTGCTCCTCTCCAGTCCCAACCTCTCTGCTGGGAATGGGAAACATTTTGGATGAGAAACCTCCCCCCCAAAAAAGCCCAAATGGGTGGTAACTAAGGAAGGAGAGGATGGGAAGGGTTATTTTTTTTATTTTCCCCCTCTCAAAGGGCTTCTGCTGTGCCAAAAAACCCTGTGAGCATTGCCCAGCCCAAACCCTCTGCCAGCAGTTTGGGCAGGGCATGGTGGGTTTTGGCTCAGGCTGTACCAGAGCCAGGGGGTTTCTGGGGAAAGGTTGGGGCATCTGAGTCCTGCCAGGAGCTGCTCTGTTAGGAGATCTCCCATCATAGGACTGGTGGGGCTTGGTGGCTCCGCTTCACCGGCTTTTACCCTTCCATCAGCTCCTGAGAAAGGGAAATGAAACTGTTGTTCTCCCAGGCAGCACCAGAGTTTGGCTCACCTGACAATATTGTGCTTGTGAAGGATCCTGTGCATTATTTCCTTGTCAGGGATGCTGGTAATTGTTTTGCTTGAAACAGTTGTAAAACTCCCATAAACGTGTACAACATGCAAGGTTGTGGCTTCCAAATGGCTCTCCAGCATCTTGGCCCTTTCCTGGGGGTGATTGTGGCTGGCCTGTCGTGGAGATGGGAATATTTGCTGGGAATTGAGATACCTGCTGATGGGCCAAGAAGTTTTATGGGCCTCTGGAGAAGCCTCCTGGGTCAGAGTGATTAAAGGCCTCCTCCTCAGGTGCACTTTAATTCTGCATTTCCACCTGGGCCAGCAATTCCCAGAAACGTGTCTCAGTTCACGGTGTGGAGCTGGTGAGGAAGGGATCAGTGCCAGGAGAGCAGGAACACACTATTGCCCTAACCCCATAATTTTTAATTGGAGCAGCTGTGAGTGAATCTTTCTGCCTCGTGCTGGGAGGAGCACAAACAACTCCAGATTTTTTGGGGAGCTAAAAAATCTCTCTTTCATCCACGTGAAGCTGAATCTGTGCAGTTAATGCAGATGTATGATGTGAGATACAGGGGTGCACCAAGGATCAGCAGAGCCCAACTCAGATTTATTTTCCTGTTTAAAGGTGTGTGTTGCCATCTGGAAAGGATCTTCAGAAATATTTCAGAGGGCTGGTGGTTGCTCACCCATATTTAACCACATCTCTGACCTTACTGCAAAGGGGATGTCGAGATTCAGGGGCCAGATCTCTTCATTTAGGTCTTTAAAAAGCTCAGAAACTTTTGTGCCAGGAATGGAAAGATCCCAGCTGTGTAAGTTGTGGATTTGCTCCACTCTGATCTTGGTGGTTCACTGAGGTGGGGGGACCAGCATGGCCTTTTTTGTTCCTATTTAACCTTTCTCTGTCTTACTTTTTCTTCTGTCTGGGAAACGGAGGAGGGAGGGGGAGCTGCTTGGCCAAGATCTCAGTGTGAGTCCCTGGCAGATTGAAAATACCAGTAATAAGTTTTGACTCTAAGCTCCAACTGCAGACAGCAGCACTCACTGGGGTTGTGGTTGTTTTTTTTTTTTCAGATCATTATTTGCTGGGTGGACTCTGGTGCTGGAGGGAAATGCAGGGGGGAAACATATTTTCCTGGGTGGGTAATCCCTGTAGCTCCATGTATTTTTTTGCACTGAAAAGCCCCAGAGAAGCTCCTGGTGGGGGTGAATGTCCCAGCTGGTTGCTCGTTCCCGGGACTGGAATGATTTAGGGAGGCACGTTGCATGTAGTGTGGCCGGTTTGGTCTCTCGGGGGGGCTGTGTGTGCAAACCCTCATGTCCAGGGACATGGGATGCTGCTGGAATCCCCAGGGAACCCAGAAATAGCTGCTGGGATGGTCCCCAGGAGGAGCCCAGCCGCGGGTCCCAGCCTAGGGCTGGATGGGATGTTGTGACCCAGGACGGCCCCATGACCCCGGCCCTAATCCTGGTTGATCTGCAGCTGGGAGAGGAGGATCCCACAGCCCTGCTGCTCCAGGCTCTCTCTGCACGGGAATCCCACGGGATTCAAGTCCTTGGGATGGGTTTCCCACCCCTGGAACAGCCCAGATTTCCAGTGCAGCACAGAGACTTTGCCCTCCTCTCGCTTCCCCTCGAGCCATCTTAGCTCCTGCTGTGGGACGTGTGGGCACCTCGGAGAGGAGCTTGGTCAATAAATGCCACGGAGGAGAAAACCATGGGTGTCTGGAGCATCTCCTGCCTCCCTGGAGGAAGGACCGAGGGCTCTGCTGACTCACAGCCCCAGGCTGGAGTGGGGGGGGATCAATGAGTAAAGCCTGAAGTAAGGAGTGATGCACTGGAAATAAGTCACCCCAGAAGAGATGACTCTTAAAGCGCCACTGAGAAAGCCAAGAGCTGCTCGTGGTGATGTCAGGGATGATTTCAGAGTCCTTGAAAATGCATCTCAGCTCCCCAAATAAAACTTCTTACCTGCTTTTTTTTAGTTGTCTTTAGGGTTTAAGCGCGTTTTTTACATCACAGTGGGGCGTTACTGCTAAAGGATGGCTTTGAAAACCAAAGGTCTGGGTGCTTGAAATAACCGAACATCGAATTTTTCACAGAATTGCTCCAGTGCAAAAGAGCAGATTCCTGGGACAGGCTCAGCTGCACAAGCATCGTGCCAGTCCCAGACCCTGTAACCCTCATCCATCCCATGGTTTCAAAGGCATTTCCAATCCCCACTGGCCAATTCCCCTTTACCTGTGTGTTTTAGTCCATGAAAATAATTCTTTCATCCCTTATCTTGTGCACTGTGGCCTTTACCTGGTCCTGTGTTGCTTTCCAGAGTCCCTTCAACCCTGTCCTTTGCTGGCACCTTCACATTCACCCCACTTTTGGAGCCACTTTTTGGTTGCTTGGACTCAGATTTTCAATTGATTTTTTTCCCCTGTAGTTCTGGCATCAGACTGAATTTCATGGGAGAGTGAAAATCAGCGAGACAAACAGATTGTTTTGTTTTTAATGGCTGTTCAAAAGCAGCTTGGCCAGGTTTCTCCTGAAAACTCCTTCCTGCAAGGAAGGAATTCTCCAGACAATCCAGTGCAGCGGGGATGGCCCCAGCCAGCACAACACCAACCTCACTGATAGTTTGATTCTAGCTTTGATTAAAGCTTTGATTAATTCATTGGACAGTAATTCTATGCAGGGGAAATAAAAAAGCTCTGCTACCTGGCAAGTGGAGGAGATGCCACCAACTGCAGGGGACAAACATGGGCTGGGGAGCTGGCAGAGTGCTTAAATAAATAAGAATTAATTAATTGAAGAAGTAAGAATAAAATTAATTAAATTTTAAAACAGTAAATTTTGTTAATGAATTTAAAGTCTTGATTTAATTGAATTTATTAATTAATAAAATTATTGATGAATTTAATTTATACACTATTAACTTGAACTAATAAGAATGAAACAAATAGGAATTTATTTCTTTAAATAAATAAATATTTATTTAAATAGATAAATGTGCACATTTAAATAAATCAGGTAACCAATAGAAATTATTACAGCCAAATGAGTTGTCTTTTGGAGTGTTGAACCTGCCTTGGTTTACAGTGAGAGCAAAAGGTGTTTCTCAGCTGGGGGTAGAAATTATATCCCTTTACTTCTCAATTACATTGGATTACGCACCAGTGGGATTTATTTTTCCTTTGGGAAGCCTTGGGGACCTGGAAGTGAAAGTCTGGTGGAAGTCTGTGCTCCTAAATTGCATGGAATGGGGGATTATTTGCCTTCCTCCATCCAACACATGCTCAGGAATCCATGAAGGGAGGACTTGGACACGACCTCCCTGTGCAGGGGCTGCTTGATGCTTGGGTTGGTGCCACCCGAGGTCTCCTTGGTGTTTACAGGCGGGTTTAGAGCGAAAAGACCTCTGGTTTCTGTTTTTACAGAAATATTCACCTTCTGAGGCAAAAACGTTGTTCCTTGGCTTGAGTTCCTCGCTGGCACCTCAGCAAATGCCAGGGCTGGGGGGTTTGGTGGCCCCAGCTGTGCTGCTGGGACAGGGTCCAGCTCCCAGAACCTGGTCTTGGGGGAGAGATTTCAGGGTGTTCTAACATCTGGATGATAAAAATACCATCACTTTTAGCATCCCCCTGGATGATGACACCAGAAAGGAGATGCCCCTCAGGGAATGGTGACCCCAGGCAGGAGATGTCCTGTGGTGACCCAGGGCAGTCCAGAGTGGGAGTTGTGCCAGGCTGAGGGGGGGTTTGCTCCTGGGGGGGTTCTGGGGAGGAGCTCCAGGCTGGTTTCGCTTCCTATTGTAATTCCGTCCTCCAATTCCAACCCCCCTTTGCCGACTGGCAGGGATGGATAGTGTAAGTAACCAGGCACTAGCACAGTGTGAATAACACCAGCACTCGCAAATATCCTGGAAAACTTACATGGAGAATACCAGGAAGGCAACTGAATTCCCAGATTTAGCTGGAATTTGCCCTATCAAGGAATAGAGGAATGCAACAAGTGCCGGGAAAGCTGGACAAAAGCTCTGTGAATTGTAGGCCTGTACCTGGCAGGACCCAAATTCCCTTTGCCATTGGAATTTTGGGGTGCACTGGGTTCCCTCCTGGGTCAGTCACAGCTCTGGCACTGCCTTGCACTTCCCAGAGCTGTCTCCTGGTGGGATGTGATCACTCAGGAAGGTTTTGCAGATCATGTGATAACCCTCAGATCAGGAGGACTCCAAGGAAGCTGCAATTAGTCCATACCCACAGTTATTCTTAGGCTGTATCCGTAGTTATCCCGGGCTTTGTTTTGGGATGCTCTGTACACTTTAAGGCCATGAACCCACCCCCGAGCAGCCTGTTCCTCACAATGGCTGGGGAAAGTGAAAATCAAGAGGGTAATTTTCCCATCCAACTGCACAGAACAGGTTTCTGTCGCTCCTGTTGCTATTTCTGTCAGTGTTTATCCTTTTTTTTTCCCTCAGTCACTTGGATTTTGCTCAGCGTTTGCCACTGCAAAAGCTGTTCAGGGACTCGTGCTGTCTGTGCAAGCAGGTCAGAAATGCATCTCAGGGAAAAAAAACCCAAAACCTTCATTATGAACAAACTTTTCTGGTTCTCCCCTGAGTGAATAACCATCAAAGGAACTTGGTGCTCCAGAGCAAACTGCCAAGGTGGAGGAGGGGGGAGGACTCCTGCATTAATATCCCACCGAGTTGTGAAGTTAAGCAATGCAAAGATGGGATAAGGAAGCGGGAGGCTGAATGTGTAATCACAACCCCCCTTTGTCTGCGGGGTGTTTGCGAGAGAAACTGCAATCTTGTGTCATTTACGACTTTCAATAAATAGATATTTAAGATAAGCTCGATCATGTAATTAAAGACTTTTGACACATGGCCAGATGCTCTGTCTTTATGTTTGTGTAAATGAGAGCAGGGGGTGGCTCTGCCCCACTCTGCTTGTGCTCAAATGCCCGAAAAAACCCAGCTCTTTGTGCCGACGGAACCGCATTTGCTGCATGTCGTGGGAGGGAGGGATGTTTGGGACCGTCCCCTCCCTGGGGAAACGGGAAACTGTGGTGATCTAATGGGCTAAAGGGAACCAAACGTGTTGTTGGCACTGTTTATTAAAGGTGTGCCCTCAGGCAGGAGCGTTGCCCTGTTTTTCCAGTGCTTTGGGAAGGAAATTCAAGCTGCCCAAGGGACGGGGGGGTGACTGTCCCTAGGGGTGAGCACTGAGCTTTGGGGGTGGGGGCTGAGCTTTGCTCTGGATGGGACCAAAGCTTTGGGGGCTGAACCCAAGATCTGGAGCAGGTGAGGGACTCACAGAGTCACACAATCAATTAGGTGGGAAAGCTCTCCCAGCCCATGGAGTCCCCCTGTGCCCCATCCTTGTCGCCCAGCCCAGAGCTCTGAGTGCCACGTCCTGTCCTTCCTTGGACACCTGCAGGGCTGGGGACTCCAAACCACCCCGGGCAGCCCCTTCCAACGTCTCATCCCCTTTTATAAATATCTTTATATTATATATATAAACAGATACTATATATAATTATATATATAAAAATACCTGTTGTATATATAAAATACATATTGAGATTTATATATATATGTATATAATACAGAATTATACAGGTGAGAATGGAACCCATCCTGGCCTCCTGGAAAAGCCTTCCTGGCCCTTGTGTGTTCCAGGACCCCCTGGAACACTGCAGTGTTGCTCAGGTGCCTGTGTGGATAATGGGGTCGTGTATTGAGCTTTTCCAGCACCACGTGGGCACCTTGGATTTGAAATCCCTTTGTGCTGGCAAATGGGTGCAATCCTAAAAATGCACGAGAGGGGAAACTGTATTTTGGTGCTGCAATGCTGGGAAGGAGGAGAGGGCAGCTGAATTTGTTGGGTTTATATACAGTGTCTACTTTTCTGTAATGAGGTGGAATGATTATGTCAAGTTTTTGTGTATTTTCCCATGGGAACTTCTCTCCTTTTCTTCCTATTTTTTCTATTAAAGAAGACAGAGTTCTTGGTGCTTTACCTTGTGGCATCCACTCCTCTCAGACTTCTGCCAATAGAAATAATCTGTAAAGTCAGTATTTGTAGACCTGGGACTGACTGACTTCAACTTTTAGTGTTGCAAGCCAAATATTTTGCTCCAGTGCCCACATTTGCACCACATTAAAATCTGTGAAATGGTACAACCAGCTCCCAACAAACAACCCCACTTGCTTTGAGGAAATGTTTTTTAGCAGCCTAAACCTATTTAAAACCTTAAAGCTGCATAAGCAGCTTAAACCAATCTAAAGCCTTAGATCATTTTAAACAGCTTGTGCCAATATAAGGACTTAGATTATCTTAAATACCTTAAACAGATCTAGAGCTTTAGGGAAGAATTTGGCCAGATTTGGCTGATTATTTGAATTGGTTAATTTTGATTTCACAGGTACCACCCATGGGTGGCTCTGCCCAGCCACTCCGTGCTTGAAGACACCCTAATGTTGTGATTTTTACACTTTGAGACGTGAATATGGAAGTAAAATCTGAATCTAAGCCTGCCCTCATGCTTAGGTTGGGATCATCTCTAACTGCTTTCCATGGCCCTGGGTTGTTTTGGCTAAATACACATTTAATTTAGAGGAGAACATTAATTCTATTACACCAGTCAAGGATTTTCAAAGAATCCTGAGCACCTGAACTGCCCTTTGGAGTCTGGATTCCTGTAAATTGCTTATATAGCTTTGAAAATCCCATCTTAAGATGTGGTGGCTTAATTAAACCTCTTAAAAAGGTACATAAACAGGGGGGAATGAGTCCAAAGTAGGACTTGGGTTCAGCTGGACATTCTCTGCTTACCACGTGCCCCTCACCACCACATCCTCCTGGTGTCAGTGGAGGGTCTGATTCTTCCTTCTTTTTGTGATAGATAATCCAGGCTTAACGATTTGGGAAGGGTTTGTTTATTCCTAAGGTAAATTAGGGGGAGTTTCACTTTCCACACCAGCCCTGAGGAGTTATTTACTTCCCATTAACACACAGAGACACCGAAGCTGCTCTGAGAGCTGAAGGACCAGCAGCCCCAGGAATGTTTTCTCCAGGAGATACATTGATAACAGCAATAACACCACTGGGGGAAGACTCCATCAGGGACATTTTCTGCTTGAACTCCTCAGCTGAGGAAAGGAGCTGCTGCATTTCCCTCCTGCTGAACTCGCGGATGGGATTTGTAGCCCTGGGGGAGTTTCTGCTCCTCCTCACCTGAGCTGCAGATCCTGGGGCAGAAAAAGAGCCTTTGGGCCGGTTGGGCTGTGATGTTGCTCCAGGCCCACTAATTTCCTCAGTGCTTTGGTCGCACACAGAGTGGAAATGAACTTTATTGTGAGCATCAGGGACAAGGGAGCTTCTATAAAAACCAAGTGGGTTTTGTGGTGGTGCATGAAAATGAGTGTGAACCTGCTAGTTATTGTAGAGTGGTTGTAGTAACTGTTCTGGTTCCTCTGTTACTGTGTGTGATGAGGACTGGAACCAAACAAAGTCAATTAGAGGTGAAAATCACAGAATCACAGACTGGTAAGAGGGACCTCAAAGCTCATCTCATTCCACCCCCTGCCATGGGCAGGGACACCTTCCACTAGCCCAGGTTGCTCCAACCTGGCCTTGG
>JAWMRA010000164.1:2221470-2239637 GCA_035584735.1 Pseudotriccus pelzelni
AGGGCTGGGCACTCCAAACCTCCCTGGGCAGCCCCTGCCAGGGCCTGACCACCCTTTCCAGGGAGAAATTCCTCCTGGTGTCCAACCTGAGCCTCCCCTGGCACCAGCTGAGGCTGTTTCCTGTAGGACAGATCAGTGAAACCTCGAATCAGACAAAAATTAGAGTTGAGGGTGATGGTAACATTGGAGTTACAAAAAGGGACAAGAAATCCGTGAATGAATTTGGGGGTCTCTCCTTTTCCCCATTTGGGAATGCTCACGGTAGCAACTGAGAAGCTTTTCCATGAATCTGAGTCTCAGTTATTGTGGATCCAATCCTGTGGGATTATATACATCTCGCTGGGTTCCAATTTCAGCAGTTTGATTTGATTCCCAGTTGGGTAGCCATGGTTACAGCCACTCCAAAGCCATCTCCACTTTTGGAAAAAATATACGACCTTAATGTCTTTTTGTGAAAGTAAGAAAGCACAGAGACATTTCCAAGTATCTGTATTTGTTAAATTCCAAATTGCCTTTCTAAAAATACAGTTATGAACTCCTTGGGAATTAGAAGGAAGATATTTATTGCAGAAAGCACATTTTAAGGCAATTTTATGCTGAAATGAGGCCTAAAATTCTGGCCTTTTGTTCTTCTCAGGGAGAAACAGGGAAAGAAAAGCCTGTGATGGTCCTTAGGTTGCAGTGATCAGAATAAAGAATATTTTCTGATCTTCCTTCCACTTGGGCTTTTACTAATTTTAATAGAACTCAACATCTTCAGCTGCAAATTCAAGGACCAACCTCTGTTCCATTAATCCCATTGTAATCCGTGGAGCCAGTGAGCAGATAATTTGTTTAAGACTGTTCTTGCTCCAGTGGCAGATTCAAATCTGCTTTAGAGACTTTTAATCTTTTAATTCTTGCTTGCCTCCAAATTTGGAAATTATTAATTAGCCCAAGACTAAGGGAAAAAGAATAAAAATCCATGCTGGTGGTTTTGTGGAGAAGAGGAGGCTCAGGGGGACCTCAATGATCTCGACAAGTCCCAAACAGGAGGGAGGATGGTCTTTTCTGTCGTGTCTCCAGTGAAAGGATGAGAGGAAAAGGCTTTAAGTTGCACCAGGAGAGGTTCAGATGAAATATTAGGGGAAAAAAAAATAAAATCACTGAAAGGGTTGTCAGGCCTTGGAATAAGTTGAGGATTCACCGGCCCTGGAGGTGTTCAGGAGGCTTCTGGATGTGTCCCTTGGGGCCGTGGTGGAAACACACACATGGCCACCCACCTCCACAAATCCTGAGATATTACTCTGGGGAGCTCCAAAAACATGCCAGTTAAAAAATAAATAAATCCAACATGTCCAGCCAAGGATTTTGTTTCAAGCAGCAACTGCAGCTCCCGGGATTTTGTTCCGTTCGAATTCTTGTTCTCGCACTACAAAGAGGAGCCTTTGTTTGCACTCAGGAAGAGCACCTGTGGAATCTTTAAACATTCTTGGGCATGTTTGAAAAGCTCATCCTCGTGGTAAAGATTTAATCTATCAAAGTGGTATAAATAATGTAGACATAGCCTTAGGTGTCAGTTCTTCCCCTTGCAGGTCGGAAAAGAACAGAAGCAGCTCTGCTGCATTTTCAAACACGGCTCAGGCAGCGACAGGATCCTGGGCTACCCTTCAATTAGGGGTGTCTTATTTATTACTGATTATTTAGAAGGTCCAAAACCGCACTTACAAACCACCAGGCTCCTGATCAAGACAAAAACATAAATAGCAAAATAGCGTCTTATTAAAAAAAGCCCAAAAAAGTCCCAGGGGTACATCTAAAGGCTTTGCTTTTGAAGTAATGTAAGAAAATTACTCAGCAGAGGTTAATTGATTTATTTTTGACAGGTGACACCCTGCTTGATGAATGTCTCTTGAAAACTAAACCTCCAAGACAAAGCCACTTTGTTGTAAGACTCAAGTAAAAGCACCTACAGTATGCAACAAAAAAATGCCCTTGCAGGATCCCAAAATATTCATGTTTTGCCAAAAGTCTGTTTCCACAACAGAATCCAGGGAAGCAGCTGCACTTTTTGCGATGTATCTGCACCAGAGCGAGCTCACAGATCCCGTGAGGTGCTCTGGGTGCTGGAGAGGTCATTAATTAAAAGAAAAAAAACCAAACCCAAAAAAACCCCACTCCAAAACCTTCTGTCCCATTTTCATTAAATATCTGCATTTTCTATCACGTCTTAAAAACTGTCTGTTGGCCTGGATCTTGACTTGGGGTAAATTCAGATGGATTTGGGAGGTGTAAATTTAATTATTTCATGCACTATTGTATTTATCACACCGATTTGGCTTTCCACCACGGAAAGAACGACTGGGAGAGGTGCTAATTTATGGTTCAAACGAAAGCACAACCAACGAAGAGCTTTCCTGGTTGTGATGTACAACTGATGAGATGCCTCCTGTGTAGGTTCCTCTATAGGGTGCACTTATAAAATGTGGCATTTCTTTCCCTAAAATACGAATGTGTGAAAAGCTCATTTTATAACACGGAGACCAGAGTTGAAGGAGTCACATTTATCTGTTGCTGCCTCAGACATCCCGAGCTGCATAAATATCGTGGTTTCGCGTCTTTGCCATGTACGGATTTGTAGCTCCCAGATCGGGAAACGCCTTTAAAAAGTGGGGTTTTGGGGAGTGCTTGGGAATCAGCATCGGGTTTGTGGGAATGCTGGGGGGGGTGGGTTTGGGGTCTTGTCCTTGGGCTGTGTGACAGTGGGAAGGAGCCCTCAGAGGCGGGTGGGATGAAGGGGGGGCTGTGCTGGGGGGGACGTTGGGACACGTACGGATGACCCCGCGCTCCTTCCCAACATGCGTTCCCAGACAAACCCGGAGCAGTGCAAGTGCAGCGCTGACACTTCCCCACAGATCTGAAGGAACTGCAAGCCCAGACTTACCAGACACCTGCTCGTCCTTTAATTTAGCTTTTCAAGAGAGCTAAGCCTGGGAAGGGTGTTGCTGTCATGTCTCATTCCCATCACCTTCCAGGCTGCTGCACTTGAGTTGGAGAGGAGGGTCTGCTCTGGAGTGACAAGTGTCTCCAGGAGGAATTTCTGTGTCTGCCCCTGTGAAAAAGCCCACCTGAAGGCTGGCCCTCATTCCTGAAGGTTCAAAAGGTTCAAATAGCTGGTGATGATTTATAAAATATGCAGCTGAAACTTTTATCCTGGTAAATCTGGGTGATACTGGACACAAGCGACTTCGGTGTCTGACCCTTGCAGCGTTAGACGTGCACATTTCACAGTGTCTGAGTTTCCACAGACCCTCAAGCCCTTCAGGATGAAGGTTTGGTGGTTCAGGGAGCCCTAAGCAATAAGGGACAGGGACAGGAGCTGATACCCAGCACAGTGTTGCTGTCACGCCGTCAGCAGGTGCTTCTTTGTCTGTCCCAGGGTCTCAAACGAATTCTTTGAAAGCTTTCAGTGGTGTAGAAAGATGGACAAGGGAGAAGGGAAAGAGAGCAGAAAAAATAGCGTGTTTTGTGCGTCCAGGACTGCGTACGAGAAAGAAAACAACTGTTCAGCTGCTTATTGGGCACGTCTGTGGCTGAGGGACAGGGCACAGCTGGAGACGCGGGGAAATGTTGTGTGCCTGACGTGCAATCCCGGGATCACTAAGATTGGAAAAGAACTTGAGATCTTGGAGTCCAACCATTTCCCCAGCACTGCCAAGGCCACCACTGACCCATGTCCCCAGGTGCCACAGCCAGAGGGCTCCTGAATCCCTTCAGGGATGGGGACTCCACCACTGCCCTGAGCAGCCCCTTTCAACGCTTGACCACCTTTTCAGTGAAGAAATATTCCCTAATATCCAATGTAAACCTCCCTTGGGGCAACTTAGGGCTGTTTCCTCTTGTCCTGTTGCTTGTTTTCTGGGAGAAGAGACCAACAACCACCCGGCTCCAATCTTTCTCGAGGGAGGTATAGGGAGTGAAGAAACCCCCCTGAGCCTCGTTTTGTCCAAGCTAAACACCCTCAGCTGCTCCTCATCAGACCTGTGCTCCAATCACCTTCTGCCTTGGGCTATATCACATCCCTAAACGGCCCTGGGAGGGTCTTGGATGGTTTGTTAGGAAAGCAAAAGGAGGGTGAGGAGGTAATTTTTGCTGGGAAACCCCATGTGGCGGGGAACGATCTCTAGGCCTGGTTCTTTGAGCTGCTGAAGTCACATCTGAGCCTGAAATATCATCTTTTCTGTCTTCTGACCCTGCACAGGAGCATTTGGCTGCAAAATGTAAGTGGCTTCGATTTATTACTGGTCTTGCTGCAGTTGCTGGAGTTGTTCTTGACTCTGCTCTGGGAAAATGTAAGTCAGTAAGATGTTGTTCTTTGAGCTGGGGAAACATCCAAAGGGAGGAACTATGCACAAAAAAGGTGTAGAACAGTTAGAAAGATCTGTAAGAATTAGTGGAAAAGGTTGGGTGATTTTGGAGTGTTAAAGGCACAATGGCACCTAAGTAGAAATTGGTTGATTGAAGTAAACAAGAGAAAAATATCAGAGGTTCAACCTGGTGCAGTAAAGTCAGTTTAAAAGTAAAAGCTCAAGTTGTGAAGTCGCATCCATCTCCAGTGGTGCTCCTGGGGTGAACTTCACCCCTTGGAAGTAGAAGTATGGAAGAGTTGTTTCTTATGGATTTATCTCGTGACATAACCAGTATATCTCATCTCCATCCATGAATATCAGTTTTAACGTGTCTCCTGCTTGTTACTGGTGGAAAAGAGGTTGAGAAGTTCCTGTCTCACCACACACCACTCTCCTACCATGGAAGCCCATTCTGCCTCCAGACTTTGTATTTTAGCTCCTGGTTTCATAGAGATGAAAGACTTCTATAAGCCTGTCTAGTAATCCCTCATAATTCCTGTAAAGTTTTCCCGTTCCTGTCAACTTTCCCAACTCTCCTTTTGTTTTTTATGCCAAGGACTGAAGTTTTTTATAGGGAGGTATTAAAAACTGGGAGACAAAAAAAAAAAAGTCAGCTATATTCAATTTCAGGTACAAAAATTAATTAGCCCAAGAATTTTAATTTTAGCACTGGCAAGTCACACTAAATTAGCTTTCCTGTGGAGAAAAAGAAAAGTTCAATTAAAACAAAAGACCTGTGTGCGAGAGATTCTGCAAACTACTTCAGGTTGGGTTTTCAGACCGGTGACAAATTAGCAGGGATATTAAGATTTTATTCAGGTCTGCATTTTAAGAAACTCTAACTATACCAGTGAGCCAAAGATAAATAGAGTCAGTTCTGCATGACTTCTGATATAAAAACTAATAGGATGGAAAATTACTTTGAAGTAGGAGAAGTGCCTAGATATTAGATAATTAACACTGCTTAGCTGAAGTTCTGTAACAGCTGAGTGACAACAAGGTTTTTCACTGTCTATAACCTGAGAGCAACGTCTCTTTTGTTACTTGGCTTGACAGGAGCGATTTAAAAAATGTATTTTTGTGGATTCCATGAATCCTCTTACTCCTCACAGAACATCCTGGTGCTGCTTGGAGCCCATCTCGGCCTGGTTTGATCCAACTAACCGGGCTCATCTCATTTAGCCCGGAGCACTTACGGAGAACATAAGCTCAGGGTGGTTTCATCCTGATTTCTGTGCAGGCAAATGAATAATTCCTGAGCTTCCCGTAGCCTAATTTAGTCCTTATGCTGGAAGAACTCACCAAAAATTTAAATTAGCTCGTTTAGTCTGGAACAAGTTGCCTTTCTATGAGGGTATGTCCTCAGGTGGGGGCAGTCAGGGAGTTTTCCAGGTTGTTTGAAGACAAGGTTTTGAGAAACATCTGGGAGTTCCTTGTTGAAGGTCAGAGGCAGTTTTACATATATGGATGCAATCATAGGTTTCCTTTCCTATTTCTTGGAGTGTTTCGGTTTTTCTTTTTTTTTTTTTCTCTAGATACTGGGTGTCAGGGTGACATCAGGAGTTCATTTGGACAGTAGGTTTCTTTTTGGAGCTCTTGAATAAATATCTTCCTGATTTGTTTTGGCTTCATTTGGAACAATTTTTATTTTGAGGGCTCAGTTACTTAATTGTAGTTTAACCAATTACTGCACTTGACCTTCTCTTTGGCCAAGAACCTCTGCAGGGACTTACTTGGTTAATTTACCCAGAAATTTGCTTCCATGGATGAATCCAGGAAAGACAGCTCTGGATATAGAGCACTTTGGGAACAGAGTTATAATTGCTGGGTGTGGGAGATCCAGCCTTTGGTCTATCCCATAACCACACAGATGGATCATGGGCAAACATCTTCACTTGGGTTGGGGGAACCCAAGAATTCTTCATCTCTGGAGAGATAAAGGTAATGGAAGAGGACAGGGAATATGTTCTGGGAAACTATAAAGGACGAGCCAGCAAGACAGGGGGTGCCAGAATGAAACATGGAAAGTGGAAAAAAAGAATGAAAAACACTTTCAGAGTGATTTTTTTTTCTGGATCACTCTCCATGTGCTTCTCTAACAGCTACCAGACTCAAGTAATTGGCGAAATTCATGATTTAAATGACTCTACCAAGTCTTTCAGCTCAGAGCAAGGCACAGGTTTCTGTGGAGACCTTGTTTAGCCCAAGCGTGGCCAGAGCCCTGCCTGGTTTTAGCATGGCTGAGCCCAAATTAACATTCCATTTGGGCTGCTTTGCAGACACAATCTATCTGCAACATGATATTTATCCCTCCAGCTGGCAGCTGTGGTGTCAAGTGCTGCAGATAGATGAGGCCATTACTACCATACAAATATTTTCTTTTTTAACATGTTCACTCTTTGAAGGGATCACTCTCGACAAGGTCTGCAGCAAAATTGCTCAGGGTGAGAGTCAAAATTCCCCCTTCTCTTGTAAAGGCATTTGGGCTCTCTGCAGGCCAAAGACATGGAGAGTAAGTGGTTGCTTTCTGAGGTTAAAAAAGCAAGTTCTACTTGCAAGTAACTGGCAAAAAATAAGATTTAATAAGTATTTAACACCCTGGTTTGGAAAATCAAATTAGTATAGATTTGCTGTTAAGAATGCTCCCCAGCAAGAACAAATCTCTCCTGAAAAACTCCTCTGAAAAAGAAGAAAAATCTCTTTTGCCTGACAAACTCCTGAATTAAGTAACACTTGGATGTTGAAAGATCACAACAGAGCTGGAACAAAAGAGAGGAGTCTACTGCCTGAGAAAGCAAATCATTCAAATGTGCCTGGCAAAGGGTGCTGAGGATTTTTAACCATCATTCAGGCTCCTGTCACTGTCTGGTTGAAACAAAAGTCTTCAGACTTGCAGGCACAGGGAACAGCTCCTGGCTGTCTTCTTCTCATGGAGCAGGGAATCGGTGCCAAGCAAATCCGTCGCCTTCATCCTGGTCGTGGATTTGTGGATTAACGGTGTTGTTCAGGGGGTTGGGAATGAAGCTGTAGATGAACAGCTTTCCAGGGCCTAAAGGAGCTCCTGGAGAGGGACTTTGGATGTGGGCTGGAGGGACAGGATACAGGGAATGGCTTCCCACTGCCAGAGGGCAGGGACAGATGGGAGGTTGGGAAGGAATTCCTGGCTGGGAGGGTGGGGAGCTTCTCTGAGGTTGGGCAGAGAAGCTGTGGCTGCCCCTGGATCCCTGGAAGTGTCCAAGGCCAGGCTGGACAGGGGTTGGAGCAACCTGGGCTGGTGGAAGGTATCCCTGCCCGTGGCAGGGGGTGGGATGAGACACAAACCATTCCGTGGTTCTCTGAGGAGACAAATGTAGGAGAGGCCTGGAGAGAATTAGGGACAATTTATGGGTATTTCGCCCTCAGAAGGGGTTGTTTAGGGGAGACGCTTTGCTGGAAGGAACCAGGGATGTGCAGATCCATGGCAACCCTGGCTCTGGTGCCCTTGGGACAATGGAATTTAAGCCACTGAAGTTTCCATTAAATTCCATTGAATGGAATTTAAACCATGGGAAGTGAGGAGGGGGTGAGCCCTTCAGGGCCTTGATCTGGCTTTGAAGTTGGCTCTGTTTGGAGCAGATGTTTGGACCAGACACTTCCAGAGGTTTTTCAGATGAGGCTATTCCCTGACTGTCTGATTTCTCGGTTCTGCACCAAAATGGGGAATTACTGGAGGTTTATTTTATGAGCTCAGAATCTTTGTGCTGTGGATTTGCTTCAGTATTCAGTGATTTGTAGAGCTGATTTTCTAACCCTTCCCTTGTGTTGTTTTCTGGCTATGACTTCTTGGGAATCACGGAGTTTGGGTTTCAGTGCTTTATCACGAAGGAGAGGCAAAGCATGAAGCAAAATATGTCTGCCTTGACTTTTAGTCTTCATAGTTCTAAGTGATACTTAAAAGTATTAGTTCTGGTTAATTAATTACTGGTTTCAGCCTGTTTCTGTTGAACCAGAAAAATACAAAGTAAGTGAAAATTCACCCTCATGATGATTGGAAATGTAGTTATTGTGAACTTCATAAAATACCTGACTATAATTTTAGAGCATTAAGATAATTTACTAGCCGTATCTAACAGTACGGAAATAGAAATATCTCTAAAATTTCTCAGTATTTTACCTTTGAGTCCTTTTGTTCTCTTTCGATCCAGACTCAGGTTAATGTTCCTGCTCAGTTTCTCCTGCATTTGTGTCCCATTGCAGTGGTTGGGCTGTAAATATCACAATTATTTGGTTATAAGAACTAGATCAGTTTGTTAAACAAGCAAACAAAAACCCATTAGTGATGATTGCTTTTAATAATAATGTGGTTTTCTATTGGTCCTGCTTTCATTTTTTTTTTCTTAAAGTGCGTCATTTGTATTTTTTTATCTTAAAAACCAATGATGTGCTTGGGAAGAAAATTCCTACATCTGGCTTAGTGGTTTGGGATTTAGATTACTTCCTAAGAGGTGGAATTCTTATGAACCTTCAGGTAAATTTACATTTAATTGATTGTCCCGTCCTCCCAGCTTTCAGAATCGCTGAGAATTCGAGTTCCATGGATTCAGATGAAACTTCTGTAACTCCTGTTCTAGTTTAGCTTAACTTTTGATGAAGAAAATACTCAGCTTTCTTCTGCACTCCCTCTAGTGTTTAAGGTGCTCCATGGCTGAAAGGAGACAACAAATACCGATTTGTCTTCACCCGACCCGGGGAAAGAATGAATTTAATCTTTTGTTTCTTCTTCCTTTAGTTCCTTTTGGATTTGCTCTGGTGGGAACTTGAGCCTGTTTGAGCTGGTAGCAAATGTGACCAGTTGTGCTCGAAAAATTATGGTTAAGCTGAGCTTTAAATGTAAAACAGCCTCGAAATTTGCCAAATGGCAAAGAACAACAAGAAAAAAAGCTTTTGCTGTTGGTGGTTAATTCAGATTAATTTAGACACCACTAATTTTATCTGATCCTATATTCAAATGCCTATTTGTTGCAGTTCTTTGCAGTCACATTTAAACCGGGGCTGGAAAGAAAGACCTGGATGAAAGCAACTCGGATTTTTCCAGTTACATAAAACTCTGAAAGGCTTTTACAAATTGCTTCTGTGTGGGAGGCAGCTTGCTGCAAAGCTGTCACTTGAAACTTTATCAATCAGAAGACAGTGCTGGTTTTAATTATGCAGATTTTCAAAGTAAAATAACTTTTTCTTCTTTCTTTTTTTTTTTTTTTCTCCTTCCCCTTGCCTGAAAATGTAGAACAGAGTCAGGTGAGATCTGGAACAATCTGAAAGATTTTTTTTTTAAAGAGTTTGCTGGGCTTAATTGAGATAGCTTCAAAAAGCTTGTGAAGAAGTGTAGTGCAGTTGAAGCTTTTTAGCTTTCTTCTTCATAAAAGAAAAAAAGATGTTTCTTTCCTTGTTTGTTTGTGGAAATTGTCACTAATTCTAATTTTCTCTCTATGCAGTGTATCCCTGTTGTAAAGATTTCCACTCTCTGCATTTTTTTTGGCCTAATTTAGGTGCCTCAAGCTGTAAAATAGTGTGATTTCATAGAGTTCTCTGGCCTTTAGCACAGAGCAGGGGCAGTGAGGGCTGTGCCCTTCGCAGTGTGGCTGCTAAACCCCCTCCCCGCGCGGTTTGTTCTCCCCCAGACAGGTAAAATCACTGCAGACGCCCCGATATCTGCGGTGCAAACCTCAAACCCTCTCTGCTCTGATGGTCACAGGAGACATGACATCATGGCATCTCATGTATCTGCAGAGAGAAGCAACTACGAGTCCAATTTCATGCTGCTTTAGCAAGAGAGAGGCTGGGAAAGGAATGTGAATTAATCATGACCTCTCCATTTTGCTAATGTGTTGGGGGGGGTGGTGTGGTGGAAGAGAGTGAAAGGCAGTGTTTCCTTTTGCTCTCCTGCTTTTTTGGGTTGTTTGACTTGATTAGAAGTGGAATTATACTGTTTGTTCTCACCCTCGAACATGCAGCACTAACATGTCATGTGTTGTGACGGATATGTTCCCTAAACCCTCTTCTCCAGTGTTTACTGTGCAACACAGTTGGCACCACTACCTGTTGAAATTGGATAAAATCATGATTTCTACCAGAAAAAGGCACTTTCTGAGATGTGACAGAAACAATGAGCAGTTTTCCCTCTGATTTCTGCTGTTCTCCCCCCCTCTCTTTTTTTCCAATTTTCACATCATTTCTCTTAATTTCCTCTCCTCTGGCAGCGGTGTCCTTTCCCTGAGCCTCATGAATGTAGGTTGTCTGAGAAATCCTTGCAGTGTGGGGGTGACTCTGAGCTTCTCCTCAGCCTTTTCCCATGGAATAGCTGCTAATAAAAATGATGGATTGCTTCTATCCTTCTGGGGTCCTTTCAGCAGCTTGGGTCACCTCAGTCAGGGTCACAGGTCCTCACCCTCTGCCTCTTTACAGCTTCCCTTTTAATGTCAGTGTGAACTTGCACTGCCTCCTCCTCGTGCTTTTCCTTCCTCAGCCTTCTGGCCACTTCCCTTCCCCCAGTTGCTTTGTCTTCTCCTCTAACTCTGCTTTAAATCACGTTGTTTTCTTAGGTTCAGCACCCACGAGGCTGTGACCCTTCCAGTGAACTTGCAGAACAGGCGTTGAGTCTCTCAGGGTCACAAATGCTGCCACATCAAAGCCACCTGTCCTAGTTTTTGGCATTCAGGCTCGGAGCCAAAAAAGAAAGAAATGTGGCCATAACTCTGGGAATTTGTGTCTCCCAAACCATGAGCTCTTTTAGGTCAGTCAAACGAAAGTGCCAACTGCTCTTTTATTCCTCCAGCTCCTAAACTCCTGGCATAGCCAAAAAAACACCCAACATCAGGCCTGTTGCAGATGTAAAGGCAGGTCTGCAAAGGCATTCCCAGAGATCCCAATCTCTGACTCTGCCCTTTCCTTCGTGCTAGAAGACCTTTGAGTACAAAGACACTTCAAGGGGGGCTGGTTTGAAGGCTGGTTTGTTCTCAGGTTGGCAGCAGAAGTCCTTGACTCCAGCTGTGTCATCAAAGAGAGAGGGAAGCTCTTCAGCCCTTGCCATCCTGAGGCAAAGGAGAATTTCTTGGTGGTGCCCTGGAGCAGCCCGTATGGAGCAGCACATGGAGCTTGTGGCCTCCTGATGATCCAGTCTGTGGAGTAACGAGCAGCCCTCGGTGTCTTTGGAGCATTTGGGCTGCCCAGGAACCGCAGCCAGAAACTTCCCTGCACAACAGAACCATCAGTTGGAAAAGCCCTCCAAGATCAGAGACCAACCATTCCCCCAGCACTGCCAAGGCCACCCATGTCCCCAAGTGCCACATCCACATGGTTTTTGAACCCTTCCAGGGATGGTGGCTTCCTCACTGCCCTGGGCAGCCCCTTCCAGTTCTTGATCATCCCTTCAGTGAAGGAATTTTCCAAAACATCCAGCCTAAACCTCCTCTGGCACAACTTCAGACAGTTTCCCCTTATCTTCTCTCTTCCTCCCCGGGAGAAGAGACAGACCCACACCTTCCTTTCTGCTATTCCAACTCCTACAAGATATGAGGGAGAGGCTTCCCTTTGAGCCTGTTCTTGGATTCTGAACCCAAGGAATCACAGGTGTTCTTACAACACTTCATAAATCCACAGAGAAGCCAAATTCCACTCTCTTGTTTACTTGCCTGTGAGTTATGCCTGGAAATTACCTAAATTTATTTGCAACTAGTTGAGCATCTTGTGATTCAGAGGTGTCTTCCCAGTAGCACTGCAGTAGATGGTTACTCACTTCTAGCAAAGCCTCCAAATTTTATTTTCAAGCTGCAGACTGTGAAGTGGGATTGACAGTTGCTGAAATTTGTGGCATTTGTAGTTGTAAAAGCAAATGTACCGTTCGAAGGAGCACAGGATTGCAGGTTCCACGTCCTGACATTTCTGCACCACCCCTAGTGAAGAAAGAAGAGGGGAATTTTATCACTTGAAGGTGTGGAACTAAGGGAAGGGCTCTAGAAGTTGGAAAAAATCTGCTCTTCAAATTCTCTCCCCTCACTTAGGAAAATGGGGTGATTTAAAATGCCACTCTGAGATTGACATGAAAATTTGAAGGCTGTATCAGCGACTGTTATGTAAATGGTTCTTGAAAAGTCTCTGGATCATTTACTCAGAGGTGTATTTAAAGGAGGAAATGACTTATTCATACATTGTTTCATGAACTCATACTGTGATTTTTTTTCTTTTTTTTCCAAACTACTTGAAAGGAAGCTCAAAGGATTATGAGAGTGTAGAAAGCCACGTGATAAACAAGGGCAGGGAGCGGGTATGGAGGCGACACAAAAACAAAACCCCGGAATAAATACTGAGCAAACAACTGAGGCAACAAAACAAGCTGAATGAAATTGCTGAGCAAAATCTTGACTTGAGATCTCTTCACTGCCAGAATGTCAGGGATTCTTTCAGGAATCTGACTGGAAAACAAACCAGTGCTTCCAGGGGAGCATGTTCTGAGAACATCCACCTGTCTTAGGAATTGGTCTGGGCTCAGCTCTTGGGAAGGGTTCTGGTCTCTTTTTATATGGTATTATGTGCTTTTAATCCTGGAGAAGTTATTTTTTTAATCCTGAGAAGGGGAGGTGCTTTTCGTTGAGGTGATGACCACATGAAATGTGCTGACTGAATTCCAGAAAAAAACACCAGGACCGTGGAGTCAGGATGTTACTGGTGTGTGGAGGGGAGAGGCTTTCAGGCTGTTTTTTTTTTTTCTTGCTCCCCTGAAGTTGTGTGAGGAGGACACTGCAAGACAAGAATCGGAGCATGGGAAAGCAAAGAGAGACTTAACCTTGGGGGGGAAACAAAGGCCAATTTGGCAAAGCTAATTTTACAAGGTTCGTTTACAGCAGCAGATACCTTGCTGAAATAGGAGGCAGGAGAGCTGGTTAATTCCTGGATTTCCTATTCTTTCAGGACCCTGTGTAACTTTGCACAAGGGATTTAACCTTTCATTTGATTCTTTCCCCCCTGTAAAGGGGAAATTCTGCTTTCCCCCTTGGAGAAGGGCATTAAGGAAGGACCAGTCTCCTGGGATTGGGAGCTGTTGGGATCCTTTAGTGCTGTGAGCTGTCTCATTGCCTGGATAATAAGCAAGGGGAAACTAATACCAAGATCCTTTCCAATAATATTATTGTTGACCACAATTTCCACAATTACATATTTTGATTTGATTTATTCTTTCTAAAAAGATGTCTTTTATTCTCATTTAATCTCTTTCCAGTTCTTTGCTTTATCAGGATTGTTCTGTTTATCCACATAGAGCCACAAGACTATTGTAGCACAGAAGAGCTTTACATGTTACGTACCTTTGGTTAGTATAGTTTTTAATTTTTTTAATACTTAATTGTCATAATGTTGAGCATTGCCTTAAAAAAAAGTCCATGGGAAACATCAAACCACCTCTTTCAAACATATCTTGGTGGAGAAATGATCACAAAGAAAGCCCTGTTTGCTGAAGGGGCTGGAATTCCCCAATTTGTGGATCAGGTTCGCGTTGGAAGCTGTGTCCATAGCAGAAAGGCACCATGGAATATCTTCAATTGGATGTTTCTGCTCCTGTGAAATTGTAATTGAAGTATTAAACTCACCATGGGCTTTCCTTTAAGCTCAGATTAATTTCTAAGTTTACAGATCCAAGCACCGTCTCTAATGTTACATGTGGGCTTAAGTTTTGAGTGCTCTTTTATTCTTTCTTCTCAAACTTATGTTTTTACCGCTTATTAATCGTTGTGGGTCAGTTTGAGCAGATGGAAAATAAGTCTGGAAAAGGCTAAACGTTGCCTGCTATGAAAATATATCTTTATATTTAATGGATATCCAGAGGGAGTAGTTTTTCATCAGCATGAAGAGTATTTTAAAAGCTGTTGTCTTCTGTCCTCTCATAGACCGACTTTGGTATAAAAAAATAGGGTTGTTGAGCTCAGTATAGTAAATAACTTGCCTGGTTTTCCTTTGAGAACCACAGGTTCCTTCAGATCGAGGTTTAATTTGGTATCTTTCTGGAATCTGTGCAAACCTTTCTAGACTTAGAGGCTCATTAAGGTTGGAAGAGGCTTCCAAGAACATCAAGTCCAACCTTTGGCTGAGCCCCACCAGGACTAAACCATATCCCAAACCGCCACATCCACTTGTCTTTTGGCCTCTTCCAGGGATAGTGATTCCACCACTTCCCTGGGTGGCTTGTGCCAAAGCCTGACTGCTCTTTCAGTGATGAAATTCTTCCTGTCACCAGTCTAAACCTCCCCTGGCTCAGCTTGGGATGATGAGTTTCTAGTCAGGATGGCTTTGGATTTATGCGGGTTTGGGAAGTTTCGGTTCATTCCGATCTTGACAACTGACCCTCATGGAGGGGCTGCAACTCCTTCACTTCAAAAAATCCCCTAAATTTCAGAGATCCTTGTGTCCTGCCATTGTGATATTCTCAGTTTTATCGAGTTTTACCTGACAATGAAAGTTTCCCAAGATGCCAGAGTGGCTCTGAAATAGATACCTTGTGTATCCAAATGAAATTGCTGCTGGCTCCAGCTGCTGTAGTTTGGATAGAGAATAACACTGACAAATTTAATGTAGAGCTTCTACTGCCGTATTTTTATTTTATCTTGGGATGCCTATGCCCCTTTTGCAGGTAGAGCTGGAGAAACCTTCCTGGTTTTGCAGTTCACATTCGTTAGCGGCTTTTAATGAATAAACCAGAGTCAAAATTCTTGCCGCAGCCATGTGAGGACGATTATGGTCCAGATCTTCTTGGCTTGGTGTCTGTGTTCAGCCGTCTCTGGACTTGAAGGCAAAGGTGAAGATTCAGGGTCATAAAAGTGGAAAGGCAATAGTGTGTTCCTCTTGCTTATCTCTGCCAGTTGTACAGAAAAGACACTTTTGGCCTGGAAGCTCCTCCACGCAGTGCAATGATTTGCTGTGCTGTATTGGGATGAGAACTTATATTTCTTAAAACAGAACTCCAAAGCTGAATTCTGAACTCTGGAAGGCCCTGTTTTCTCAGTGGCCCCTTTTTGGGGCCCATTTAGAAATGTCCTTGAAGGAATCCTGGTTTTTTGCCTCCCCAGTGTGCTGGGGGGGTGGAGGAAAGGCTGTGCTGAGCCTCCAGAGTCAGTTTTAAACAAAGGTTTAGTCAATGTAGACACTCTGATTGGATTTTATGGTGTTCTGTGCACCAGCCAAACAAGAGGAATCTCGTGCTTGAAGAATCAGTTGGTGGCAGCAGGAAGAACTTAGTCATGTAACCCTGGGATGGCAGGAGGAAGAAAATGGTGCACGGGAAAACTTAAGCCTAAATCAAGGCCTTGTGGTTAAATAATCCTTGTTTTTCAGCAGAGGAAAAAAAATGTGTAACTCAAACACTGGAGAGAGCACACTTATAAATCCGAATAATAAATCAGGAGAAAAGCATGTTTAGGCCAAGTGTCCCTCTTGAAATATATAAACATGATATTTTTTTATTCCAGTTAAGAAATAAGAACTTCAAGGCAGTAAAAACAAGGATTTTTTTTTTTTTTTGCTTGGCTCGACAAGGTAATAACTCACACAGTCCGTCTCCATGTGATCTACACATATTCAAGGCAGATAAATCAAGGGGTGGATGAGAGTTATTAATTGCCCACACAGAAGAGCTGGGGCCTGACATCATGTGGGTGGAAGGGATGAGCGGAGTTTGCAGGGAACAGCGTGAGGAAAAACACTTTTTTCCTGAGTCTTCCCAGATGGATTTTTGTATGCCCTCCCTTGTTTGGCTTTATGGGAGAAGCTTTAAAGGGGTGAAAGCAGAATTAAACTTGTCCTCCTTGTTTTGCCTCTCTGAGTTCAGTCCCTCTAAGCCCTGGTAAAGGACCATCTTGCCTCGATGTGAAGGTGGAGCAAAGCCTGGCTTATTCAGTGCCCCCAAACACCTGATCATCTTTGGTTCCTCTTTAATTTGCTGTCTGTGTGTGAATATCTGGTTAGGATTGAGACTTGGCAGTGAAGCAGATGCTGGCTTGGACTCTGTGTTCCTTGTTTATTGCAAGAAAAATGTTCTGTATATTGAAAGAAAAAGCAATAGATAGGCCTCGAGGCTTCAAATCCCACAAAATTGGGCTTTGCCTCAAATTTTTTCTTATTCCATTGGACTAAACTGGTTGCTTGTTTTCATTTGCTGTTCAGAAAGTGAAAACGTGTAAGTGAATTCACATATAAACATCACTAATTGTGACAGACAGTTCAATAAATAACCCAAAGTGTATTTTTCAGCGCCATTGCTCTGAAATGCTGAACACTTCAGAGGCAAAACAAGCCAGATCCCTCCTCCTGTAATTTCTTTTTTTTTTTTTTTTTTTTGGTGTGTATTCAGTGGCCCCAAATCCCCTGTGCTGTGGGGAGCTTTTTGTGCACACAATCACGTCTTTTAGGTATTTAGATATTCAAAGTACCTTCTGTGCAGAAGCATCAGAGATCAGGGCCTAATGGGACAAGAAGCAGAAGAAAGAGCTCATTGTCAGGAGGTAATAACTCCTTGTCATTCTCCGTGGGAGGTTGGTGGAGGTTAAAAAAAATTGGGAAAGATTGTTGCTAAGCACTTGCCATATCATCTCCTGGTTCACCAGCAGCCAGGATAGCCTGGATTTAAGATCTTCCCTCCAGGAACTTTCAAATAACTGTCCTGCAGCCTTTTACTGGGAAGTGAAGGGGAATTGACTTGGTTTTCTGGGAGAAATACAAACAGCTGTTAAAAATACAGAATTATCTGACCCCTGTGAGGGGAATATCTTGAGAGCCTTCTGGAATATCTTCATATTACTGTTTTCCCATTAGGATCTCATATCTGTTGCTTTTGATTCTATTGATGTTTAGGAAACACGTATTTGGAGATGGATCCTGAACCCACATTTTTCTGTGAATTATCCTTATGGGGATGTGAGAGGGGACAATTTGGGGGGTGGCAGCATGGGGATTCCTCAATAATTAATCGCTGGCTTCTCATTTGGAGACTTCCTTCACCTCCATTATGGAAACTTGTTTCCCAGCTGGAAAGCTTATCAGAATCCCTTCCTGCAGATGGAAGTCACTGACTGCCCTGCAAAGCCAGAGAGGAGGCTCTTTGACATTTGTTACTTGGCTGATCTGTTTGAGAAATCTTGCATAAACTGCGGGAGGGGAGCTGCCAATTCCTGCACGTTGGAGGAGAACTGATTCCTTATTTGGAGAGGTTTGCTCCTACCCGGGGCCACAACAGTGGTTTCCAAACTCCTCTGGTATTTGATGACTGTGGCATAACTTTGGAGACCTTTTGAGAGCTTTATATTCCTCCTTTCAGCTGCCCTGAGATAACTGGGTGGCAGCTGGGGACAGAGTCCTTTGAGCTTGGCTGCCTTTGGAGGGTTTGCCGTGATGGAGGGAAGATGAGCTTTTTCTGTGCCAAAAAACTCCCATGGGAAGCCCCAAAAATTGAACCACCCCCTTCCTCATTTTTACCTGGAGTTTTCTTGTTTTGTTGAAGAATAGAAAACAGCAGGATGGGAATTTGTCTGAGAGAAATCAAGGGTGGCTGCTCAGCTTCGGGAAGGCTCCTCACCTTCATGTCCGTGGGCAACAGCAGCAGGGGCTGATCCTTTGCTTTGCCTGTGGTTGTGTCTGCACAGTGGGATCCTGATGTGGTGGTTCCTTGGGACAAGGGGCACTGTCCCTGGGGAAGGGGCTGGAGCAGCAGGAGGGGCTGAGGGAGCTGGGGGGGCTCAGCCTGGAGAAAAGGAGGCTCAGGGG
>JAWMRA010000164.1:2244360-2268217 GCA_035584735.1 Pseudotriccus pelzelni
ATCCCTGGAAGTGTCCAAGGCCAGGTTGGACGGGGCTTGGAGCAACCTGGGCTGGTGGAAGGTGACCCTGCCCATGGTGAGGGGGTTGGAACAAGATGATCTTTAAGGTTCCTTCCAACCCAAATCACTCTGGGATTCTGTGGCATTACCCTCCAATACAGGAATTCTTCCAGTTCTTGGGTCTTGACTTCCCAGACTTTGGGCTCTGACTCTTGGGAGGGGAATGCTCTCATGCTGGGAATGTGTTGTGTCTCTGCACCCCGTTGTGTCCATCGGGACTGTGAGGTTTGAGTGCTGCTGCTCACGCTTTATTTCCATGACTTTTGGCCAGACCTTAAACCATCTGCATGTTGGCTGTGGTAGGTGACTATCCAGAAGTTGATTGTGGGGTCTTCTCTAGTGGAAATGAAACAGGATTGCAGGAAAACCCTGTTATTTAAGTCTTGAATTAAACTTTTGATATCAGGAATGACAGAACTCAAGGCTGTGAGAACATCCAGCTCCCTTCCCTGCTTTTGGTAGGATCGAGGCTGTAATTCCACTTTCTCCACAGGGACCCAGTCATCTCCAGTGCACGTGACAGCAGCAGTGAGGGGAGGATTGCAATGCCAAAACAAGCTCAGTTTGACTCATTTAAACTTGTGATTGAAATATTTTAATTGTTCTTATAATCATGCATGCAAACTTTGCGTGATTTGGAGTGAAAAACCCCCTTGGCTGCTTCAGCACCTGCTTGGTAAGGAATTATGTTGGGACAGGGAGACATTCAGGCTTGTGGTTAAAGCCCTTTTGACTGAACACTTCAAAAGACCCACTGGGGGACAGCAACACAATTTATGGGGCAAAATAGGAAAGTTTGATGTCCTTCATCTCATATTTCCCGGGTCAGACTTGTCCTACTCTTGCCTGTGAACTTGACTGATATTATTATCAGATTGTCTTGCTTTTGAGACAGAAGTAATGCACCTCACTGTTATAAGTATAACCTTTCTCTGTGTTAACTCATAAGAGAGACTAGTACAAAAAATGTATTTTTTTTTTTCTCCCCAGCTGAGGATTTCTTCTCTCCCGGCCTTCCTGAGGGCTTGGCTGGGATGATTTGGGGTTTGTGGTGCTGGCCCTGGACCGGGGGCTGTGATTCTTGGTGGTTTGCGCCTGCTTTGGCTTCAGCGCTCCTGAACCTGTGGATTTTTGAGGACAGGGCTCCCTCGCGTGGTGGCTCCGCACAAGCCTCGTCTCTTCCCAGAGAAAACCTGAAATTCTTTTTTTTTTTTTTATTTTTTTTTTCCCCACTGCCCGAGAACAGCAGTTGTTTTTTTACAGCTGTGCAGGGACCTTTTCCACTGAAAAAGCCGGGAAAAACGTCACGGAGCTTTTCTATTCCTCACGGAGCTTTTCTATTCCTCTGTGGTCTCAGGACGGTGGTGTTACCCACCACTTCACTCGAGGAGGAGGTGCCACCTGCCCTAAAATCTATGTTAAAGCACAGGGAACAAAGTGGATGTGCACGGTTTGGGTTGGAACTGGAGGATCTCCGAGGTCCCTTCCAACCCAAACCGTTCTGGGATTGCAACCCCCAAAAATCCCAATTGTAGTACTGTACAGAATTCCAGAGAACTTCAATAGTGTTTAAAGAATTGATTTATTTTTTCCCTCAGTATTAACTATCCCTGAGGTTCCAAATAAGATTTTAAGTTGTAGAAAATTGAAGGCACATTATTAGTACGGTGTTTTAGGGAAATCAGTATTCCTGATGAAAATCAGTGTCCTCAGAATAGCACAAACTTCTGCAATCAGCTACTGTTGCTCTGTAAATATTAAACTACATCAGTATATAGTATATGTCTAGTTATATATGGTGTGTATACATATCAACTGTATATGAACTGATAATACATTAAATATATATAAATACTTATAGAATATATGTAAAATATATTGCATATGTAGTACATTAAATCTCTCTGTAAATATATTATGTATATTTAATATTTTATCAGTTCGTAATGAAAACTTTGGCTGTGATTTTCCATGTGCACCTTCACGGTCTGAAATTTGGATTTACTCAGTGTCCGGTGCTGCTCTTGCGTGGGAGACTTCCAGGTTCTGTTTGAAAATATGATTTTCCTTAAAATTCATCTGGTGAGCTCAACCCTTCTGCATTCAGTGGGCATTATCTTTGTCTTTAAAACCTGAATTTTCTTGGAGGTTGCCCTGGGTGAGGCACAAAGGGTCTCCTCATCTCACTGTTTCAGTGTGATAAGAGGAGTGTGTTTCTTTTTCATGTTTCATAGTCAGAGTTTGTATCTATTTTTTTATTGTAGGTCTTTCCTGCTTTGAGGAAATTCCACTTTCCACTCTCCTAGTTCCACAGATATTTCAAGTTTGCATTTACCATTAAAAAGACTGAGCTGGGAGTGTTCCATTAAGATTTATTTTATTATATTCATATATAATATCAGAGATACTTCACTTAGAGGTTCAAAGTCTCTTTCTCTCTCTGTGAACACACTATTAAATACTCAGCTTTAGATACTTAACTCCTCCTGATCTGATCCTTTTGGGGTCTGGTGTTCCAAGCATCCGCTTCCTCTTATTTTCCAGTAGCATGTAAAATATTGAAAAATCCTGGAATGGTTTGGGTTGGAAGGGATCTCAAAGCTCATCTCGTTCCAACCCCCTGGCATAGGCAGGGACACCTTCCACTAGCCCAGGTTGCTCAGGGATATCTGTCACGGGAGGCCATCACATTCCCAAAATATTAGCTGGGTGAAGTCAAGTCTGTTCTTTGGGACCATGGCTGTGGAAAAGCAGAGTTGGGAACCACAAGAAAAGCTGTTTTTTCTTGGTTTGTGGGTAAATACGGAATCACAGAACCCAGTAACGGTTGGAAAACACCTTTAATATCATCAAGTCCAGCTGTTCCTCAGCACTGCAAGGGCCACCACAGCCCCATGTCTCCAAGTGCCACATCCAGACGGCTTTTAAATCCCCCCAGGGATGGGGATTCCACCCCTGCCCTGGCTGGATATCCTAAGGTTTGATAACCCTTTCAGTGTAGAAATTTTTCCCAATACCCAACTCAAACCTCCCCTGGTGCAGCTTAAAGTCACCCTCTCTCCTTCATCTCCTCCTTCCCAAACCCTTTCCTCTCTCTGTGGGCACAGATACTTTCAGCAGAGAATAGAATGACTTTTTCTATTTTGTAATTTCTGTTGAAAATTATTCAAAGAGAAAGACGTCGAGGTCGGGCCTCATTTTGTCCTCTTTCCACTTGACATGGGAGTGTAGAGAGGATGGGATGGAGGCAGAGATGAGCCCCAACATCCTCCAAGTGTCCCCACAGAGCATCTGTGCCATGTGCCCAAGGCCAGGGGTCACCCCAGCACAGATGCCTTGTGCGGCACAGACGTACGTGTTTCTGCTCTTATAAAAAAAAATCAAATATATTAAACTAAAAAAAAAAGCCACCAAAACTCTTGCAGTTTAGACAGCTGGTCTGGCAGTTGGTGATGTGAAGGCCTATTAAAATATTTATGCTATTTGTTATTTTACTTCATTTGTTTTTGGGTTTTTTTGAAAGGAGAATTGGGAAATGGGCTGATTAAATACACTCGCGTGAGGTCACCCGGGTCTGGAGTGACAAGTATTGGCAGAAATTTGGGAGCACTGGCAGCACAGGAGACTAATATTCTGTCTTTCACTCTCCTCTGATCTGGTGGTTCTGTTTTCTGAGCGAGAGGAGGTGCTAATAAATACACTGCAAATATTTTCACACTTCTCTTGGGCGGAATTTTGATTCGGTGGCTGGTGCACAAAGGCCTGGCTTCGTGAGAGCTTCTGAGTCAGTGACAAGGCTCCCTTTGACTCAGCCCCAGCAGTGGAAATCAATGTTCAAAGTGACACCCCCACCTCAGGGTTGTTATTTTAGGTCCTCAGCAAACTCGCTGTGGAGGTTTTAATGAGGGATCCAACTTGTGAAACTTCTCAGCTGTTCAAACCATGACACTCCAAAGTTTGGACAAGTTTCAAGTATCATTTAATTGTTTTCCAACAGAGAACAGCTCTCTTGGAAAGGCAGAGTGGGTATTTTGATTAGGGAACAGTAAAAACAATGTAATTAAGTTTAGCATTCTCAGGGAATTATGATGACAGAGTCATTCAGCTTGGAAAAGCCTTTTAAGATCTTGGAGTCCAACCATTCCCCCATCACTGACCAATGTCCCCAACTGCCACATCCAGATGGCTTTTAAATCCCTCCAGGGATGGTGATTCCACCACTGCCAGGGCTCAGCTGCCCTTTCCACAAAGAAATTTTTTCCTAATAAAAGGTTCCTAAACCTCCTCTGGCACAACTTGGGGCCATCTCCTCACTTCCCAGATACCAAACTTGACGTCCCCCTTGAAAATTTACTAAAGGGAGATTTCAAAAGCCAGAGGAGGGGATTCCATGGCCCCTCAGGGCCAAAGCTGCAGAAATTGGGTTGTTCCCCTTTGAGAAATTGGGTTGCTCCAACCACCGGGTTGTTCAGGGAGCACACACTGGATGGGCACATCCTCATGCTGTGCAGGGGAGGGGGCACTGCCCACACAGCTGGGAAAAGGGAAGAATTCCCAATGACATGGCAATTGGAAAGGTGTTCTCACAACAATAAACCCCGAAGGGGACTGATCTCCAAGTTTTGAAACAAAAGGGAGAGGAATGGTGAGGACAAAAGAGAGAGAGGGAGGGGAAAAGGCAGGGTAATGAATCACAAAATTGCTTCTTTCCCAGTGCCCCACTTGAAGGATGAACTTCCTTGAAAATTTATGTAAATTTATTAAAAACAATGATTATGTCATCAATTTGCAACTCAGCTGGGTACTTTCTAAGTCCCAATACTGGTTTCACTGGGTTATGCTCAGCCTTGACTTTGGACATCTGAGAGTGCTGTGACAGCTTTAGAACAGACCAAGAGGTCAAACTGCAACCTCTGCTCAGAAATGGTGACAGAGCATGAAAAAAGGGGGCCAGACGTGTGGAGATGAAATTAGTAAAGCTTGGGTTGTATTAACCACAGACAACGTGGTGTGAAATTCTTTAATTAGGGAAAACTCCCCAGATATTCTGGGAACCAAAAAAGGAGCAGATTGGAACAGAAGCAATGTCGAGGTGGTCAAGGAGATGAGGGAGGGAGTCTCCCTGGCTTCATGTCGTTATTAAGACTGAGAAAAGGGGCAAATTGTGTTCTCTGGTGAGCTGGAGTCGTGTTAGAGCTGTTGTGTGGGCTTGGTGAGGAACTGGCACCTACAGGTGGGTGTAAGGGCACCTACAGATGGTCCAGTGCTGGACCTGGGTATCAGCCCTTCCTGATATCTCCCTTCCCCAGTATCTCATGCTATTTCTACATCATTTATATGCTTTAAGGTCATTATTTCCCGTTTTTATCATTTTGGATGTGTTGTTCCTTCTGGAGAGCTGCTGATCAGAGGCTGATCTTTATTAGGGCTTCTACACTGTGGCAAGTTGTTGTTGAACTTTTATTTTAAGCCTGGGAGTCTCTAACTTGTTCTCACACCAAGCTGTTTCCCAGACTCACATGTATTTGCCCTCAGAATGTGTGTAGAACCCTTTTTGGGTGCTCAGCTGGTCAGTGGGTTTTTCTCTACCAGCCCCCCTGGATGGGTTTGTTCCACTGTATCTGACACTAAAATTTAGGTCAAGTTTCAGGGTAACTCTTCCCTCTCGATTTTTTTTTTTTTTCCTTCCTCTCTTGATTTTAAAATGGAATCCTGGGATGGTTTGGGTCAGGAGGGGTTTACTCACAGTGTAAAGGGACTGAAAATAATCTGGAGAGAAGGTACTTCTATGGGAAGTCTAAATCTTGACTTCTGAGTGGTGATAGCCGAGCTGCCTCTCGTGGTTCTTCAGCACTTTTACTCCTGTGAAGTTTGGAAAAGCAATTTGCAGCCTGAGGACCTGACAGCATTTTTAATGGTTCTCTTGAATCTTATATTCTTTCTTTCCTAATTACTTGGTATCATTTAAAACCCCCAGTAACTGAAGGGAGAGGAGATGCAAATCTATTGGCTGGCTTGTAAATTTTGTTATCCTAATGGACAACATTTGTGTTTTTGCTTTTATTATTATTTCCCTTTAGGAATGTTTTTCTTTAGAATGATAAGACCATACATACCTTTTCCTTTTGTCCATAAAGGACAGAGGAATTGGAAAGGCTGAGGTAGGTGGTTAGGGACAGAAAAATTGCACTTTTTCTCGTCCCTCAATAGAAAACCTTCTGAGCAGCTCAGGTTGCTCCAGATATTTTCAATTATGGCAATTAAAGTGATATTTTGAGGCAAACAGTGGCCCGAAACTGTGTTGATTTAGCTAAAAAAGTGAACAGACAATATGACGATGCGTGGCCTTGACAATGCCCATCTCTGCAAAGCGGCGTTATGTGTGTCAGCAATTCCCCCCTCAAATCTGCCAATATAAAAGCTTAAGAACTCTCTCCTGCTCTGCATAATTCGCTTCAGGGTCTAAAAATAAAGCCGGGCTCTTTACGACGCTGTGCACACGCCGGAGCGAAGCGAACCCGTGTTCAATCTGTTCGGGGCTGTCTGATTAAAATAATCGTGGTGTGAAGGGAGAAGGGGCAGGAGGGGCACAGACATGCGTTTTGGAGAGCAGGGAGGTGTTGAAATGCCCTTGAAAATTAAAGCTGTGAGAGGGGCCGTGCATATATAGAGCACGTTAAAATTATTAGGGGTCACGCGGGTGCAAAAGACGTTGACAACTTGAACTCGAAATTTCTTTCAAGCGTGGCCTTAAATAAATTCGGATTAAATCAGCAACAGGAGGTGAAACTGTGTTGGATGAAATTGTCTGGCAAATTGGTTTTCAGTCTGGGATCTTGTTTTCCAAACAGAACGCTGTGGGTAGGGCAGCAACGAGCAGAAATGAACTCCGAGTTATTTTACTGCTTGGGGAGACAAGAGGCTCTTTATAGTTCTGCTCTCCAGCTTAATTTTTAGGACCTGTATAAATAGAATTCAATCCACCAACTGATTTGGGGAGGACAATCCATCAATATTTAATTTGGTAAGAAAGAAAAGGCTTGGAAATAATAAATGGAGTTCATGAATCAGATGCACTGTGGGGTTCCGTTATTAAATGTAGATGTATAATATCGGTGGCCTCGTGTTTGTTATTTTAATAATTCTAATTAACTTCTGGTAATTGTAGTGGATCTGCTGCCAACCATCCCAGCCACGATCATTACTCAGGGTTATTATTTCCCATAGACACTCAGCCAGTGAATAGGGGAAGTTTTATGGCAAACTAAACTTAAATAGCACAAGAAGGTTTTCTTGCTGAAGAAAAATGCCTCTTGGTGAACTTTATCACGATCTGTCCATGTTTAAGAGCTGCAGAGAGATCCAGACAATCTTTATGATAATGCAGTAATTTACAGACCCCTATAAACAGTATTTCACCCTTTCTGCCTGATTGTTGTTGGTTAGTGGGACTTGCATGGAGCAGCCCAAGATTTTTCCCTTACAATTATCCCCCTCCTCTTGTCTCTGTCTTTTTCTAGTCCCACACTCCATTTTTTTATACCGTGGTGGTAATGGTGATAAACTGAGACGCTCCAGCCTGAGCTGCTGCAAACATAGGAACACAAAATTAATCCATTTATGGATGCAAGGACAAACTCCCCGCTCCCACTGAAAGGCACTTCAATACCCGACAAATCCACCGGAGGACGGAGCTGCTGCTGAAGAATAATCCAAGAAATGAGCTGGTGGTCTTTGTCTTTCCTCTCGAGGCTCCTCCCATGTTGGAGACGGCACGTAGAGGGTGTTTTCCATGTCAGGATTAGGTCTTGCTGCAGCTGCAAAAGCAGCTTGGCCCATTTCAGCTCGGGAATTGTCGCAGGTTGCAGTTTCCCATCGAAGACTCAGTGCAGGAGAGAAAAGCTCCTATCACTGGTGTTGAGTTGCTGAGAAACAGTTTTTTTAAAAAGTAGCTTACAAAAAAACCCCAACAAAGTGTTACGATATCCAGAGCTCTGTTTCCAATTAATTGAAGATGTTGCTATCTCTAAAAGTTGGAAAGATTTATTCTTATGCCGCAGCAGCTTTTCCATGGGAAGGAACATGTCCAAACCCAGATGTTTATGTAATGTGACTTTGTTTCATTGAAAAAAACCCCCATGAACAGACCACAAACCTCTTAATTTGAATTATTTTAACTTGAAAAAGAAATTTGAAAGGGTAAATTTTCAGTGGTGCTCAGGGTCAATGAGTAGAGGGAGTGAAACACATCAGAAACCCTCCTAGACCTGTTCTTTCTCTTGAACTTACCACATTCCTTAGTGGAAAATATTCTTCAAAATGTTTCTCTCATCTTTTTAGCTTAATAAGGGAAGGTAGGACTTGAGGAATAATGTGTAAAAGGGAGAGAAGAGCAGTTGAGATAACTCTGAGCAACCAAACCATTGATAAGGACTTTAGGGCAATTAGGATATTGCAAACATCCTCTGGTAAGACCTGAAACCTGGTGCTGGGAAAACCAACTCTTCCAGCAGTTTGATGTGTGAGTGGATTCAAAGGAGACACGTTAAATTTGGAAATCCACAATTCTGTAAGTAAATTGAATCAATCCCAAAAGAGTGTTTGGGGTGTAATTGAAGACTCAAAAAGAAAAAGGGAACTCAGGATGAATTTAGGGATTTACAGCTGCCGAGGGAAATGTGTGTGTGACCCCCTGTGAGTACAAAGTCGGGCTGTCATCTGATGAAGTTATTAGCACTGAGGGATAGTTCCCATTAAAATAACCAACTGCTAATTCCTCGTGCTGAACGCACTTGCTTCAAAGCATGTTGTGTTGCTGAGAGAGTTCTTGAACTCCTTCTGAGCTGCCAGACAATGCTCATCTTCAATTTGCCCGGCAGAACATCCACCCAATTATTTTGGGGCATCTTCAAAGTCTTTCCTTGCTTTGCAGTAGATGGTTGAGATAACGTGCTCTTGCCTGATAGTTGCTTTGCCTCCTGGATGACAAGGGCACAAAAGGAAGCCCCCACTTCCCAGGGATCTTTCCCTTTCTCCCTGCACATCCCACCAGCAAATTCAGGCTCTGAGATCACGGATCACCTATAGATTCCTTAAAAGAAATGAATCCTAAAGGTTTTGTCTCGTTTGCGGCGTGTCGCCTGCTGCAATTTGGGCTCTTAATTTGTTTTTGCAAAGGATGACTTTGATTTCCTGCTCTCAGCGAGTGTCTGACTTTCAGAAGGCTCCAGGCATGACTGGCATAATGAAGGGTCTTTTTTTTTGCACTGGAATTGTAAGTTTGTGTATTAAGAACTCCCCTCTCTCTAATAACTGAGATCAGATGGCAGATCTCCCTGTTTCTTCACTCCAAGTTGTTGTTAATCTTTCCCATCAAAGGGAATAACAATGATGCTTATGAGGATACAGCAAAAGTAGAAAAAATAGCTGGAAAACTTAGTAACTGGCAAATCTCAGCACTTTTCCTCTTTTGACTCTTTAAAAGATCCAGGACTTTAAAGCTCTGTTGCTAAAGAAACATTTGTGACCTGTTTAGGGGGTTCTTTTGGTTGTTGGAAGTGGATGTGAGCGGATCCTGAGCATTTTTTTCTTCTTGAAATACAAATCTGTCTTGTTTAGAAAGCATTTGTATCATGTTGGTAATGGTATTCTGTGTTTTGTTTGGTGGAGACAACACAAAATAAAACACTGTACGCTCGAGTGCTACGGGGTAGACGGGAGAGTTGTTCTAAGTGGATTTCTAGACCCCTGATGTGCAGGGAAAGTTTGTTTTGGTGGTTTATGTGCAGTGAAATTCCTCTGTTCTCTGCCATCACTGTAACTCACTTGTCTCTGGGGTCTGTACCTGGCCCTTGTATCTAAAACAGTTGCTTCCCGTTTAACCCCTGGTGGTGCAGAGGTTTGCTGACACGTGGGAAGCATTCATGGAATTTTTCAGGTTTAAGATCACCAAGTCCAACCATTCCCCCAACACAGCCAAGCTCGCCCTGAACCACATCCCCAAGTGCCACATCCACCCACCAAACTCATCTCCAGGCAAGGAGCTTCTCACACTTACAGCAGTTCACCCTCAACAGTTCATTTCTTTTATTTATTTATTTATTTTATCTGCATCTCAATTACATAGGAAGATGCTCTTTTTAAAAACTTGTTTGTTATTAAGATATAAATCTCCTTATTTTAGTCGTGTAGTGCTTGCCAAAGTAATGCAATACAAGGAGATTACAAGCTGATGGTTAGATGTTAATAACAGTAACACAAAACATTAAGGCAAGTGACATTTACATAAGTATCTTGATCTTAATACATGTAATTTACATATGAAAATTTAATCACCATAGAGATAAACAGCTGCAATGTTTAATTAAACTCTCCACACAAAATCAGCCTGCAAGAAGTAGTTTGTCACTGCTAATTTATCACAATTCTCCTAAGTATTCTTTAAAATAAAAATGCAAAATAAATGACTCTTATTGATAATTTAACTTCTGGTTGCTTTATCGTATCCTCAACAGGCTTTGATGATACAATTACGATCCGAAGATTCCAGGCTCGTTTTCTCACCATTTAGGAGACAAAAACATAAATATAAGGAGAACAAATGTATTTGTTTACAGACTGGAGGGTCAGCAGCGTGGCAGCACTGGAGGACAATTTAGGCAAATTTAATGCTGTGATAAGTTGTGTGTAATGAAGGGCTGAGAGTCCCTCTCCGTGGGGCCGTTGGAGGAGGAAACAATTATAAGTGAAAATTAATGCCAGCATTATCCTGGCGTTGGAAGGGGCTCCTCGCTCCGGTATCGCTCTCTAAACCCCCGTCTTTTTGGAAATCTGGGATAATGCTGACATTCAGGAGTTATTGAAGCCTTGCCTTGTGCTCTTGGGGATGGGTTTGAAAGGAACATAAAGCGCTGGGGAGCTCGAAGGGGAAGGGGAAAAAAAAAAATTGTGTCTCTTTGGCGGGGATTGTTCGAGAAAATTTAAATTAGAGGGTTGGTTGAATCCTCTTTGCAGCAGTAACAGGGGGGAAAAAGGGGTTTGGTGGCTTCAGGGTAGGTGGAAAACTGGAAAAACAGGAGTTTTTTTGGTAATATCAGAGCAACGGTAAAATAAAGGAAGGTATTGGTGACTTCCGGGTAGGTGGAAAACAGGGAAAAAAAGGAGGTTTTGGTAATTTCAGGGTGGGTGAATAGAAGGAAAAAAAAGGAGGGTTTTGGTAACTTTAGGGTAGGTGGATATCAGGCAAAAGAAGGAGATTTTGGTGACTTCAGGGTAGGTGGAAAACAGGAAAAAAAAAGGAGCTTTTTGGTAGTTTCAGGGTAGGTGGGTAACAGCAAAAAAAAAAAAGAGGTTTTGGGTGACTTCAGTGTTGGTGGATAACAGGGAAAAAAAGGAGCTTTTTGGTAACATTGTAAATGACTCTTGGAAAATACTTGTTTTGCATTGGGTTTGGATTTGGCTCCATTTATTACCCGTATCTCTTTTTTGTGTAAGTTTTGGTTAAGGATGTGATCATTGAAGTGATTTACCTAAAGAAGACACTCAGGTCACAGAGAAAAAATGGGGTTATTTGGCCTAAAAATTATACTCAGGTCACAGAGAGGAAATTGAGTTATTTGGCCCTGGCTTCAAAGATCCTTATTCCCCAGTATATATCAATTAAATTAAAGCAAAAATGGGGCTAAATTCAGCTTTGTATTAATAATGAACCTTGCAGGAGAACTAGATGGGAGGAAAAAAAACCCCTAAAAAGTAGAACTTTTAATGATAAATCGCTAACATGCTGAAAAAAACCAATCAGTTTTAAAGCAATGCAGCTTTTTGGGTGCTTTATTCCGTATTTGAGTTTTTGCAACAGGGTTGAAATGAAAAATGAAGGAGGGGATTAATTAGCAAATGTCAAAATCATACCTGGGGGAAAAAAGAGGCAAAAAAGTTTCCCACAAAGATGTTCTGCTTCACAGGAACCCTTTAATTTTAAGAGAAAACATTCCCAATACCAGGAAAACTATTTCTTCTTCGATTCTGGGGTGGTTTTAATGTGTTGGCTGATCCTAAGTGGCAATTTCCTGGTTGTATTTTTATTAATCGTTTTGTTTTATAATATACATGGTCATGATTTGAGCTAGAACAGAGTGTATCAAACACAGTTCCCCAGCCATTCAAATATTTCTTTGATGTTAAAACCTTTCTTCAACAAAGCAGAAGTGGAATGAAGATTCCAAGGGATTTCCATTTTGGAAACACATCATCTCTTGCTGAGAGCTGGAGGTGCAGAATCTGTCAGTGCTAAGAGGAGAGGTGCTAATAAAAAAAGGGAGTTTTAAATGTATATATTTACATTTATATATTTGGAAATACAGAATTACAGATGGGGAAAAAATGCAAAGCTTTAAAAAAAATAAAACATTTTAGAATATTGTTGGTTTGCAGTCAGGATAAGGGAGTATATTTCGTGTTTTCACCGGAGTGTGTGTGTTTATAAAAGTTACTTAATTCAGTGATTTGGACTGTCAGTGGTTTGTTACTGTTAAATAATTGCTGTGTAAAATTAATTAACTGTCCCTCAGCTGAGTGACTTTATCTCGCAAGCACCCAAAATATAGAAAAATGAATAGAGATCTGCTCTGTGTAAGATCTATTCCAGTAGAATAAAATGGGCAATTCCAAATAGAATTCAACAGTAATAATCCCTGTACCCCCAAAATTATTTGCTTCCATAATTTTTTACATATTTTTTTCCTGAAACATGCAATGATCTCTCTTCTAGATGTGTATTCTTTCAAAGTTCTTTGTCAGTGCAGGGCAGAAATGTCCATTTTTTCCACTTTGAAGGACTGCACTGTAGCCATCCTTAAACACTCCTGGAATTATATTTTGGATACCCTTTTGGATACAAGCCATCCTTAGGCATTCAGACTCACCTGGAAGATCCTTGTTTGGCTTGTGGATGGTGATGTGTTCGTTACGCCTATATAATTCCAAGATTTTCCCACATGGGGATGTGGAATTTCTCCTGCTGGATGATCGGTAGATGTGTAGAGAAACAGAGGCATCAGCTCACTTGTGGTCGTTAAGGATTTAGGACATGCAGCACGCTGAAAAATCAGGTCTTGTGGCACAAATCCATCTGTCCATAAGATAATGAAACCCGAAAATTATATATTTTATATTATTTTTTGAGTTTATTGCCTCATGACACAGAGCTGGTCCTAAGGACGGTGTAAGAAGGGACTGTGGGAGGTGTGTCCTTGGCACTGTGAGAGAGAGAATGTCCTTGGACTTTCCAAACTGATCATGGAATCATGGATTCAATCAGCTAGTTTGGAAAAGACCTTTAAGATCATGGAGTGCAACCCTAAACCTCAGAGCTGGGCTGTGTTAAACTGATGCCTGTGCTGTGGAAACACAGGTAGGATGCCTATTTCCAAATATAAGATATCTTCACGCAAAGTGGTGCAGGGGTTTAAGACCTGTGGGGTTTTTTTTTTTGGCCCTGCCTTCCTCTTCCTTATAAGCAAGCGCCTTTTATTAATATTAATGAGTATTAATTAATCTGTTAGTGTTAATGAGCTGTGTGATGCCCCCCATCCACACTGTGTGCTGGAAATACACCTGCAGCTCCAGCAGCCCAGGCTGTGATCCCATAAAATCATGTTTAGAGCAGGATCTGGGCTGGGCTGACAGAACAAAAAAGCTGCCACTGCTGCTCCTGAGCAGAGCCAGGGATGCTCAGCAGGACCTTGGACTTCCCTGCTCTCTTCACGTTGATTTGGGAAGATCTTTGGAATCACAGGGACTAGGCTTGTTGATCTATTATCCCTTTAGATTCAGGTGTGTTAATCCCACAGTGCCCTGTCCAGGCATCCTTTGTGTGCCCTGGAGACCCCAGGCTGATGGGGGTGACCCCCCTCCGAATCTGCCCTGCCCTTTTGGTACCGCACACACTGTTAGAGAGACATTTCTCTCCTGCTTAAGAGGGGGCTTTGTGCTGGCTGTAGATGAATTAACTGCTGTGTTGATTAGATTTACAAAATCTTTTGGGATAAAGGTATTAAGTAAACACAAAATGATTAAAATCCAGCCCTTGTATTTCCTCTTCTGGCTGAGAAACCAGTGAGTTTAGTGCAACTGTGGGCTAGGAGTCATCAAGAAGAGGATTTTCTTATGTTTTTTAAGAGACAAAGTATGAGGCAAAGTCTGAAAGGGTTGGACTATCAAGGACTGTCTCCTTTAACTGTGGTCTCCAAATATAAATCAGTATCAACATTTATTTAAACCCTAATTATAATGCAGAACCACTTTATTTATTTGCAAAACGCTCACAACGTCCACGTGAAAGTGGAGATTTTCTCCTGTGAGAAATGATCTGTCCCTTGGGAGATCCTTTCTCCCTGTCCCCTGATGAAGTCAGTGAGTTGCTGATTAGCTGCTGACACGTGAAATTATGGGGGATCAGCAGGGTTAATGAAAGGCTTCTCTCTCCAGCCATGCCCATGCACCATCCCCCTGGATCCTCCTTGGCTTGGGGTGCTCTGGTGACCCCGGTGACAAAGTCAGGAGAGAGAAAATACACACCACGACAGCCGAGCAGTCTAATCAGTGGTCCTCTGTTGATACCTAATTATTTAATGAATTACTGATGAATTATTTGCAGCCCAGGGTTTCTCCAAACGGGGGGCTGATCCAGGGGAGGGCTGCTCAAGTGGCTCTGCTTTGCTGTCATTGATTAGCTCAGCCATGTTGGATGTGTTTTGGCAGGTGTGATTTGCGTAGGGAATTCAGCTTTGGGTGGAAGGCAGAGCTTGTCGTTGCCAGGAAGAAGTGCTGGAGCCACCAGGAGGGTGGGTTGGTTTGTGCAGGTCCAGTGGGATTGTCTGGGCCCTCGGTGGTGGTGGCTGGAGGTCACCTTGGAGAGACATCGCTCCCAGCCTGCTCCAAGTGTTTGATCCTATAACTCCTCTGTGCTCTTCCCAAATGTGCTCCAACAGTAACATCAGGCACAGAACTCCTGATTTTACAGTTCCCATCTCCATCTCTGTACGCATACATAGGATTTTTAAGGAACACCTTCCTGTTGCCCTTCTCATTGAATAGCCTGGGTTGAACGGGACCCACAAGGGTCACCGAGTCCAACTCCTGGCCCTGCACAACATCCCAAAATCCCATCCTGTGCCTCCAGAGGATGCTGTTGGGTCAAACTGTGCTTTGTCCAATCTTTCTCCCGCCCTGGCCTGTGCCTCTAATTGCAGTTGCTGTTGGGAGCTGAGGGTATTTGCACCTATTAATTTAAATCATCCTCCTTTAAGGATTCAGCTCAGAAAAGCTTTTCTGAGTTAGCATGAGCGTGTCCTCAACATATGTCCTGCTTTCTGCAGGGTGGGGAGAAGATTATTCCCATATTAATTACTGTTACAAAGTTTTTCCTTCCCAGATGGACACTCCTTCCTCTTTGGGGTTTCCTTTTCATCACACTCCATCCTTTTTGAGGAAAAATAAACAACAACAACAGCAATAAAAAGGTTCAGAAATATTTTTACTGGAAGTTTTGTTCTTAATATAAATTTATTTTATAATACTAGTGCAGTTCATCCCTGGAAATGTCCAAGGCCAGGTTGGATAGGGCTTGGAGCAACCTGGGCTAGTGGAAGGTGTCCCTGCCCACGGCAGTGAATCCTGAGAGAAAACTTTGGAGCTGAGGGTCCCTTTTATCCCTTCTGCAGAAAGTGAGGCAAAGGCTGCAGCAGCAACCTGAGTATTGGCCAAGCACAGGGAATTGTTTTACAGGCAAAGATGTGGGAATAATTCACCCAGGCTGCAAGAAAACTGTGTTGTGCAATTCTGATGTTGAACCTGGGGGTGGCAAAGGGGGGTGGTGTGGGTGTCACAAACCCCAATTCCTGGGTGTGATCCCCAGTAAGGGGCAGATATTATTCTGCAGTTCCACCAATGGAAAGGCTTCTATTTATCTTTGCTTTTGATTTGCCCTGTATTTGTTTTAAAACTGTTGTTCAGCAGCTCCGAAAGCATTTGGCTGCTTTTGTGGTGTGTGATTAAAGTGGGCCAGATCCACAGTTCTGCTGAGCTCCTGATAAAGACACTTCTCTTGGCTCAGAGGGGGCATGTGGAGCTACTCTCTTTTTCCTAAATCCATTGGAAAGACAGACTTTGGCTTAGCTGGAAGGCCAGGGGCATGGACACATAACCTGGGTTAATCTTTTTAGAGGAGGGATAATTTATAGACCCATAAAAGCACCTATTGTTTCCCCCTTCCCTTTCTTTCTTTCCCCCTTCCCTTCTCTTCTATTTATTTTGTTTTATTTGTTTCAAGGTAAATATGCTTTTCATGGAATTTTTTTTTTTCATGGAAAGTGTAGTAACAGAGGCTTTTAAAATGACCCAACTTTTTAACTACAGCTCTTCTTCCATCTCCTGTTTTGCCTTCGATGGCACAGAGGATCTGCTCAATTTTCCCACATATAGAGTGCTTTTCCCTGGTGCTGTTTCAATCACACTTATTGCCCTCTAATAACCCTGACAAATAGCAAGTCCAAGTTCCAAAAATCCTGGGTTTACCGCTTTTGGAGCAATGTGAGATGGCCCTTCCTTAATACTGGAGCTTTTCACAGCGTGCTGAATTAAGCACACGAGGTGAAGCTTCTAGGGAAGAGATAATTGTTCTTTTATTATTATAATAGATCAAAATAACATCAGCTTGTGCTTCTGAAAGGGGGAGATTTTTAGCTGGAGAAGTTACAGGAGTTCTTTGACAGTCTTATCAAAAGGCATAATAAAAAAAGCGAAAGACACCTCATTTTCCAGACTGTTTATTTGGCGTATTTTGCATCCTCTTTGAATTGATAAATGTTTAGATTCAAATCTGGGATTCACTTGGGAGCAGCAGCCCCAGCCATGATCCAGTAAAGCATCACTTGATCTTAAAAGAGCTGATTTTTGTGGGGGCAAAAGCATGTAAATGTTTTCCTGCTTGTTTTAACACAAGCAAATGTACAAACTCTGGATGCAAAATAAAAATATGAATGGCATTTGGGCATCTGAAGTGTCATTTTTGTAGGAAGACACCGGAATTATGATGTTAAGAGAGTTACAAGCATTGTCTCAATACCTGTGGTATCTGGGATGCAGCCGGTCTAATTGTGTGTAAGCCCATGTGATTCCCTGCACAATTTAATAGAATTACTTATGAATTGTTCCCAGAAAAAGTTGTGAAACGGGATATTATCAGAAAACTTCTGCCTTCCTCCACGTGTAATGGATTTAGGCTGGAAGAGAGGGGGTTCAGATGAGATATTGGGAAGGAATTGCTGGCTGGGAGGGTGGGCAGGCCCTGGCACAGGTTGGGCAGAGAAGCTGTGGCTGCCCCTGGATCCCTGGAATGTTCAAGGTCACATTGGAAGGGGCTTGGAGGAATCTGGGCTAGTGGAAGGTGTCCCTGCCTGTGGCAGAGGGTTGAAATATGGCCTTAAGGTCCCTTCCAACCCAAACCACGGGAATTCTATGGTGCTACAAACCTCCTGACAGTACTTTCCCCACTCTCTGTTCCATGTTTGAAGGGCAGGACAGATCAGCCCCTCCTGCCTCGATTCCCACTTGCCATTCCCAGCGTGGGGGGTTTTGACTTTAAAAAAAAAAAATGTCCACAGATTTTGTGCCCCAATTAGCAGTGCTAATTGGGGCACACAAGGAAATTGCACTCTGCCCTGTGGAGATTGTCAGCCACTCAACCAGGTCACTGAGTCACCAGGAGCCTGACTCTGACCCTGAGTTACTATTTAATCAGGTGCAAAATCAGAGGAGGTCCCTCCAGGAAGGACACAGTCCTGCTACTGGGTATCAGTGAGACAACCTGCCTGGGGCTTTGGCCTCCCTTTTAATTTTTTTTTTTTTTTTTTAAAGGCCAGAGTTTAAAATAATCCCCTGAATAGTTGGGAAGGAAATTGCTGGAAATTCAGAGTTTTGAACTAAAAGAGGGACATTTTAGGTTAAAGATAAGGCAGAAGTTTTTTACAGCAAGGGTGGGGAGGCCCTGGTACAGGTTTCCCAGAGGATTAGTGGATTCCCCACCCCTGGAAGTGTCCAAGGCCAGGTTGGATGGGGCTTGGAGCAACCTGGTGTGGGGAAAGGAGTCCCTGCCCAGGGCAGGACTGGGTGACCTTTAAAGTCCCTTCCAACCCAAATTATTCTATGATTCTGTGACTGCACAATCCTGTGGTGTGTGCTAGGGAATATAAGGGTTTGTTGGGTGCAGCCAGGTCCTTTACAGAGATATTTTGATTAAAAAAAATACCCTTTCATCTGCAGGACACCCAGCTGAGTGTGGTGACAGTGGGGTGAGTGTGCTGGGTGTCCCTCCTGGCAGTAGGTCCAGTGCCAGAGAAAGGGATCTGGGAATCAAACCTGTGATGTTGCCTTCAAATATGATAAAGCATCAAGATAAACATTAGTCTGAGATAAAGCCTTTGGTGCAAAGCATAAACCTCCATTTGTCCATCCAAGTACTTCTTAAATTGGGTGATCCCAGACTGGGGAAGGTGGGAAAAGCCACCAGTGCCTGCAGTGCATGGGGACACTTTGTCTCACTGATTAAAAATCATGGAATCACAGAATGGCTGGGGTTGGAAGAGACCTTAAATATCATCCTTACATTTTGCTCAGTTCCAAACTTTTCGTTTGGAACCAGAAGCATTTTTAGCAAAGTTGTCACCAGTCTCAGCCTTACCCAAGGGGCTTGGAGGAGAAAAAGGTTCCTCATTGAAACCCCAATGAAGAAAATCTCAAGTTAATTTGGTTTTGCAGGTTTTGGTACATTTTTTTGACCCTTCAGGTGTCACAAAAGACAAGGGCTGGTGTTCTGAGACGGGAGCGCAGGTGGTGCTGCTCGTCCCTTTCCTGAGGGAAAAGATCTGAGAAATCCCTGCAGGGATAAAATACTGTTCCATATTTTGTGGTGTCATGGAATTCCCAGGAGTCAATTCAGGGCCGTTCTTCTGCATGTGGAGAAAGGAAACAAAACTTCTATATCTGCCAAACAAATACTATTTATTTTAAAATATGATCAAGTCAGTCAAGTTTTTCCTCCTCATCGCTAAATCCAGCCTGGAAAATTCACTCCTCTTTCCTACTTCCAAGTGCCACACCCACAAGGCTTTGAAATCCTTCCAGGGGTGGGGACTCCATGAAGAAATTCCATTAAGAAAACCTCCCCTGGTGCAACTTGAGGCCGTTTCCTCTTGTCCTGCTCCTTGTGTCAGCGATTCACACCTTAAATTCTCTCTGCTGTGTGATTTTAGTGCTCTATTCCTGTAGTTTTTAAAAATTATTATTATTATCTTATTTTAATTTTCTTTTTATTTTCATTTCTTTTTATTTATATTTTATTTTTATTTATATATCCATAGGATGGATAAATTCCATATATATTACAGGTAAAATACTTTTTTATCCCTATGCTTTGATACCAGCGTGTCTTGCTGTAAATAATTAGATCCACTAGATGGTGGTAAAGACCATCAACTTTACCCTCCTGCATCGAGAAAATTAAATAAAGAAGAGAAAAAAGTTAAGGGTGCATTAAACCCCCCAAATTCAACCCCAAACCACTGCCTGAAAAACACACTTACCCCTCTGTGGTGTACACTGAAACTGCAAGCGTGAGGAAGCAGTGATGCTTCTGGGCAGAATTATTATCTGATGAGCTGCTCTCGGAATGAAACACTTTTGTCAGGATAAATATCGAGTCAGATGATTATGAATCGTTGTGGCAAGTTTTAATACAGATCAGAACCCAAATTAATCCTCCTCTAACTCGTGGATCGGGGCTCTCCTTTGCCTCGGATACAAATGAATAGTAAACAATATTTTGGCAATTTTTAGGTTAATCATGTAGAACTGATTACTCGAGAAGAATGCTATTATCATTTAGCCAATTTATCCCCTGCCCTGTGACAAATGAGAATTAATGTTGCTGTTTTTAAGATATCAAATGGGTCATGATTTTAAGAAAAATGATTACCCCTGAAGATAACTGATAATGATGGCTAAAGGCAAGGAGATCCAAGCAAGTGTTAGCAACATTCATAATTCCTGAAATAAATTCAGTGGAAAAGTAAACAGAGCTTACTCTGTCATGTGACTGAACAGGCAGCACTTAAGTTATTGTTTTTTTGGGTCTTTCGCTGTTGTTTTTACGTTCTACATTAATTATTTGTTAGTTATTTCTCATTAAAAGGGCACCATTGATGGTGCCACCAAATTTAGCCACCAAAAGCAGAGTTGAATACTGTGTGTTTTTTGGGGAAGTTGTAACAGTTTATATTCCAGAATCGGTTATTCTTGTTGGGAAAGAGGTGTTGAGTCTGTCTCTGCTGCTTCAGTGAGATAAATCAGTATCAATTTATTATTATATTACTATAATAATGTTATTAATAATATATTATTGATATATTATTATACTGTCGATCAGTACTGATAAGCAAATATTTTGTGATGAGTGGCAGAGGGGGTGGAATGAGAATTGCTGCAGGCATTTGCAACAAGTAGGCAGGGAGGAACAAAACCAAACCAGGCAGGAGATGGAGGCTCTTAAGGAAAAGAAAGTGTTCTTCGTTCTAGAAAGATGCGTTTTATATCATGGGACTGTCTTGAAATGTATACAAAGATTTGTTGAAAAGATGTTAAATAGAAATGAGTTTATTTCCGATGGAATCCTTTTCCCTTATGGAGAGAGTTGGTGTGCCTTGGTGTCAGTTGGAGCCACTAAATGTCTTGGAATTGCTGCCTGCATCTCTCATGAATAGGAATCATTGCTCTACTTGCCCCAGAAAATAATTTTAAAAGGTCTTGACCTTTTCCTGGTCCAGAAAAAATCTCACCAGGGCAGGTGTTCCTCTGTAGCTCGGCCGTTTTGGGAGCGATTAATGAGAACTCTGGAATCAGGATTGAACTTCCTAATGGAGGCTGTGCTTGAAGGGATTTCAAACAACATTCCCATGCTTGCTTAGCATCCCTTTTCTCCTTTTTTAGAAATTCCGTTGCACGCTGCAGTTTTATCATTTAGTACATCCCTGTTATCAGAACAAAACTTTGTTGGTTGTATCCCTGCTCTCAGAAGAAAACTTCATTGATTTAACTTTTTGAACTGTAGACATTTAAAAGAGTTTTTTGTTGGGAATTTTATGGTACTGATGGCTCTTTTAGGATGGAAGATGAGCACTCAACTCCTGACTTCACTGTGTCAAGACGGGGGGTATTTTTGCTGTCTGTAAAGTGACGACTTTGCTTCTCTGTTGCTCCATCAGGAGCAGCCTGGAACGACTTGAACTTCCCTGAAAAATGAATTTCTTGGACATGTGGCCTGAGAGTTGAACTCAGAGGGGTTTTATGGATTGGAGGAGCTGTCTGGATACCAGTGGGCTGCCTGACTCCGAGCCCAAGGGGTGGTTCCCTATCCAGCTCCATGGCTTTGCACTGAAGGAGGGCAGGGTTAGATTAGAGACTGGGGAGAAATCCTTCCCTCTGAGGGTGGGCAGGCCCTGGCACAGGTTGCCCAGAGAAGCTGGGGCTGCCCCTGGATCCCTGGAAGTGTCCAAGGCCAGGTTGGAGCACCCTGGGCTGGTGGAAGGTGTCCCTGCCCATGGCAGGGCTGGCACTGGATGGGCTTTAAGGTCCCTCTCACTCAAACCAGTCTGGGATGTTGTGACTCTATGAATTACTCTAAAACACATCGTCAGGCAGCTGGCTGTGGCCAAAAACCAGGGCCTGTCACCCCCCAGGGTGGGGCTCTTCAGAAGGAGATGGAGGGAGAGCAGCCCCCTCATCCCCCTGGTGCCAGGGCTGGGGGAGGGCTCAGGGCAGAGGGGAAGCAACATCAGGGCAGGGGGGCACTACCCTAAACCATCCTGGTGGAAACAACACCAGGAGGTTTCAGTGTTTTCATCCATAGTGTTAAAGTCGTTAAAAACAACCAAACCAAAACTGCGACTTGGTGTTTGCTGTTTCTGGGAGTTCAAGGTCAGCTGCCTGGGCTTGCCAAATCCCACCACTCATCCCCAGCCACAGCAGAAGGTCAGCAGTGCCAGGACACCCCAAAACCAGGACCAGCACACAGGGACACACACCTGCACCCACCACCCAAACCAGGAGATGCCTCCAGCTCAGAGGGCTCCAAAATCCAAACACTGCACCGGAATGAATTATCAGGGGAATTTCTTTCCCTCTTTACAGAATACTTGATTAACTGAATCCCTTATTCTGCACATGGTGGGAGCGGGGAGAAGGATTGTGACACGTTTCAGGGTTTGGACTTGTTCTTTTTGGTTTTGTTTTCTGGGTTTTCACTTTGAACTAGTGACAGAATTGAAACATGAACTGAACTGAGGGAATTCTAGATTTGCAACACAGAACATTTACAGTTATTTTTCAAGGCCAGAGCAATGGATTTCAGGGCTTTCACACTCATCACAAACTGGGATATCAAGTTTTCCTTCCAGAATTGTCATAGGTTCAAGTGCTCAAGAAAGTCACCAGCTGTATTAGTTATATTACCTATATTAGCTAACATATCCTTTACTGCTTACAGGCTATTGCCAGTTCGGTGTATGAAGGCCAAAACCAGCACAGCACATTTACAAGAAACAAATAACCCCCAGACTCCAGTGATCCCAAGCAGCTGCTGGCCACTGACACGGCCTGATAGCCTTATCTCTGAAGTTATGCCTCTTCAACATACGAAAACAGAAAAAAAAAAGTGCCAATAAGCATTAGCTAGTGGGTTCAAAAATGAGAATGCTTTTAGTGTCTAAGAAGCAAAGCTCTGATTAACTCTGTGGCTTAGAGAACAAGGCAGTAACAAGACACTAACATACTAACCTTTGTATTTTGACAAACAGTGAAAGCCCATTTTAATCCAAGTACTTCCATTTGCTAATGCCAGCACCTGTACATGTATTTCAATAGTACTACAGCAAGTCCTAGCCAGAGAGATTACAGGTCTATATTACACGGTTAGAAAATTATTTTGGCATCTCACACCCATTCAGGTAACGGATAGAAGAGTTTTATTATCAGTAGTCTATAAAATTGTGTGATTTAAAGTGTCCTGCCACAGGTGAGCCTCCTGATGCCAGAACAGCATCAGCTGTCACACCTTCACTCCTGCAAATGGAATATCTGGTGGGCTCACCTGAATGCCTGGAAGAAGCAATAAAAGGGGTGCAGTGGCCCTTCTTGGTTATTGGAGGAGAGGTCAGACCTGCCGAGCTGCAGGTCCTGTGCTGCTCACCTGAGCACTGGAACCCTGAGATGGGTGGCGAAGGGAGCTGCTCTGAGCAGGAGAGGAAAGGAGAGGGAGCAGAGCTGTGGTGGAGGCAGGAAGGCAGGTAGCTCTGCTCACATCCCTAAATCCAGGGGTTAGCTGCCATTGGTTTGAAGGTGACCCCTGTTTCCAATTCCGCAGAAGATGGAGGTTCTCAAGGCTTGGAGGTCCTGGAGAGAGTTTCCACCCAGGCTGGTGTGTCTCTACCTCTCACTCTCTGTGTGGCTTCCTGAGTGTGTCAGACAGATCCACATTCAGGAGAGGTGAGTGCCATCCCCATGGGCAAGGGGTCACAGCTTCTCTCAGGGGCTCCAGGCCCATGGCTCTCCCTTAGTGTCTCTTTCTGGTTGCTCCCTCAAGGCTCTTGATAGCCTTCAAGGTGACAGAGCTGGCCTTGGACACTTCCAGGGATCCCGGGGCAGCCACAGCTTCTCTGGGCAACCTGTGCCAGGGCCTGCCCACCCT
>JAWMRA010000164.1:2268317-2280445 GCA_035584735.1 Pseudotriccus pelzelni
TGGATCCCTGGAAGTGTCCAAGGCCAGGTTGGACGGGGCTTGGAGCAATCTGGGCTGGTGGAAGGTGTCCCTGCCCAGGGCAGGGGGTGGCACTGGATGGGCTTTAAGGTCCCTCCCAAGCCAGGCCATGGTTTCTTTCCAGGAGCAGTTGTGACACCTGTAAAACAGGGATACACGATACAGTCTTTGCTTCTTTGATACTTGAGGGAGAACTGGAAGACTCCTAGCTGGAAGGAGTTCCCTCACTTTTCCTATAGGTTTGGGGAGAGAGGAAATTTAACAGCAGACACGTCTAACATCTTTGAATTAAAATGCAAAAGAATTCTTTTTCATCTATAATTCAAGTGTGAGCTATTTTTGAAAGGAGAATGAATCCCCCTTCCACAAGATATCTCTACCATGACACAGAGTAGATCTCTAAGGATGGCTCAAGGATGGAATTAATCCTCAAAGAACTTCTGCAAAGGGTGTACTATGAGAAAGGTTGGGTTATAACCTGCAGAAATTTAAACTTTCACAAATAATCACCTTCCAGAATGAAGATGCAAATTTTCTGCAGCACCGACAGTTAAAATGACAGACTTTTAATGGTGTGAAGTGCTAAGTCTTTGCTCATGAAACTGTGAGAGTTCTTTAAAGCAGGAAAAAATGCTCATTTGATTACCATTAGGGGATCTATTTTGCAAGAATGTTGGGAAAATCGAAAGGAACTGATCACATTCCATTTCATTTTCCCTCATGTTTTTCTGATAAGCTGACAAGTTTTGATAACCAGGATTCTAAGGGTACATTTACATTAGTCTTTCAAAATGAACAGCCGTTTTCCCAGCTTCCTGGTTTTCAGTTCCCAGTTTGGAGCATCCAAGACACTGGGCTGGATTCTCTTCAGACAACAGGGAACCACAAGATGTTCTTCAGAGTGAAATGAAGGTGCTTTGCTTTGGACATTCAGTGGACATCACCAGAATGGAGAAGGACCAAAATAAAGGGGAGGTTCAGGTGGGATAACAGGAAAAACGTCTTCACTGAGAGAGTGGCCAAGCATTGGGAGGGCTGCCCAGGGCACTGGTGGAGTCACCACCCCTGGAGTTGTTCAAAAAATGGGTAGATGTGGCACTTTGTGATGGGGTTTAGTGGGAATGGTGGGATTTGGTCGAAGGTCAGACTTGTTATCTTGGAGATCTTTTCCAACCTAATGATCCTGTAAGACCTTTCAGCCTGTACGTTTTACAGAGGTAAAGTCCTCCCTCTACAGCTGCTGTATTACTTAAATCTGATCCTATTGATCAATGCTGCCTAATTAGAGAGTCTTTGCATTTCTGAACTCCTTAGTTTAATCAAAACCAAGTTAAACGCAAATTCACCAAAAAAAGCAGAGCTCACAAATAAATCAAACCGCAGCAAACAGCGCCCCTTTTGTGTTGACAGAATCAGAACCTGCCTTAGGACTGTTCCTGAAAACATCACCAAATAAAAAAGCAGATGTTCCCAGATCCAGGGAACGTTGCCCTGGTAGCCAATGGAGTTTCATGAGAAACTTTTAGTGCTGATAAAGAAACGAAGGAAATTCTGCTGGAAGACGAACACAGTAATGAATGTGCTGTGCTAATGAATCATTGCTTGTAAGAGGCCATTCAATCTTGACATTAATGATATCAAATGAGCTGTAGAATGTATATGAATTAAATTGGAGTGTAATGACAGCTTTAGTATTTGGAGTTACATGACTCACTCAATGAGAAAGGGAGAGGTGAGAACGTGGATTTAGGCAGAGGAGGAGACAGAAAAGGAGGATGAGTCACATTCTTGCAGCCATGATATTTTAGTTGGTTAGGTAACAGACTGTCAATAGAAAAAATGTGTTTCTCTCTTAGTCAGGGGTGTGCAGGGATGTTAACAATATGCACCTTCCACTCAGCTGCCCTGGCTGCAAGTTTTTTAACTTATGATTTTCTCACAAGTGTGCAGAAAAGTTTCCCAGCCAGTATTTTAACATATGGAATAAAGTGCTATATTAAAAAAAAAAAAATGTATATATAATCAGGATTTCACTTTATGGAATGCATTAGGTTGAAAATATTAAATGGGCTGTTAAATCCAGTTGGAGTCACAAAGTCAAACAGCCGGAGCTCTTGGTACTACCAGAGTCATTCCACGTGCACGGCACGAACTCCAAGTTCGCAATGGCTGCAGGAGGCCATTGCTTGTTGTTTAAATCCTGGCACTACCATTTAAACTCTTTCCTCCAATATAAATTGTAATGTTTTAAGGCTTTATAATTATTTAAGTCCTGTCCTTTCTGACACTTTCAGACAGAGCCAGATTGGCTTTCCATTTTCTTATCATTCATAAACAATTTGATAATTTTTGAAGGCAAAGTTCATGACGAGTCCCTTTACCAAACACACCATGTGTAGTAATGGATTTAGTTCAGCTTGAATCAAATTCTGGCACATTTTAGTCCAAGAGAGCACACCAATGTTTAGGGAATTCAGGTCTGCAAGGTCCAGGGGGTTTTTAGTCTTGTTTCTGCTGGATCAAATTGCTCCTGTTTTGTGAGAGATGTCCTTGACTCCTTGGCCAAAATAGCAGTGGTTTGGTTCAAGCTCCGGGGGAGGTAAAAGCCATGACTGGGCCCAGACTTTTTCTACTGGCAGCCTGGTCTCTGAAAACCCACCAAAGATCAGAGTGACCCAGTGAGCACTGATGTGTGTGAGCTTTGAACACCTTCAGAGCTCCCTTCCAGCCCCAAATATTCCATGGGACACGTTCTTTACCTCTCAGCTCATGGCTCTTGCTTTCTGTGGGTTTGATTAATTCCTAATTTTTCTGAAGCTCTTTTATTTGTCCTGTATTACACTTCAGTGGTTTTTTAACCTTCTCATGGTATTTTATTTTGACATCTGCAGCCTTCCCTTGTGCTATCCCACCTGCAGTGGCAGGAAATCCCACAAGTTCACCAACTGTGGAGCATGAAATGGCTGTTTTCTGGTTTGTCTTGACCTCCTGTGAATTTCAGTGAAATTTCTAGTGCTGCAGGACTCAGAGAACAACATTTGTGCATTCAGTTTAGAAGTTGCTGCCACACTGGTGTGATTCTCAGTCCTGTCTCTTCCCTTCTGGAAAGCTCCCAGCTCTGCAGTCTGTTCCCCAAAGTAGTTTGGAGGTGTGATTTGAACCCCAGTTCTCTCTACTTAACCCTAAAGCCAGCACAGAGCAGATAAATACAAGTCATAGTCCAAGGACAAGTTCGTGCTGTATCCTTTAAGGGCCTGGTAAGCTCTCAGTTAGAAAACAGCGAGAGCTCAGTCTGCTGGTCCAGCAGCTGCGTTTTAAGAACGACTTCAAAGAGATGTTTTGGCAGCAACACCTGGAGAAAACCTGATAAAATCCTGCAACCCACGGTGGTGGTTAGAGTTTGGGACTATTTTCTTTTTCCTTCGGCCATCTAAAGACTCGTCCACATTTTGTTTGTTGGGATTATACTGGAGGTCTGATATTTCGTTCATAAGTCATTTGGATGCGTAATGAAACATTTAAGCCACAGAACCATTTCCAAATGATAGCTAGCATATTCTTTAAATGAGAGCTGTTTGGGAGTTTTTGAGAGTTCTACGTTATATTGGCATTTTATATTACATTCACTGGAAACTAAACTGTCAGTACAAACAGGAGTTTTATGGCATCAGACCTCATACTGGATGTTAGTAACCAAACAAGGCAGAGTTTTGTGGGCTCTTAGAGAAGGAATTTTTTTTCTGTTAGCACCTCAATATGTTGACATTTCTTTGTCCTGCTTGAGAGTAACTATGAAGAATAGTTCTGACACTACTAAAGCCTGGGATGAGAATTTAGAGGAAATATCTAGTGTTTGAACCTTTGCCTTTCTTCAGAAGTTAGGAATCGAGCTGGTCTTTGATGCTGGTAGATATATCACATTTTAGGCACATGTAACTGCAACATTTAATTAAAAGGCTACACAAGCTTGTTTCAAGTAAACGATTAGTAATTTTGTTTTCTCATTGTAGAAGACTTTAAATCAGCATTTATTCAGCAGATTTCCACAGCAATGGGAACTGCAAACAATCTCTGTGTCAGTTGTGTTCCAGAACAGCAAAGAGCCAGAGGTGCATTCTGGAAGATTTTGACTTTCATGAAGAGTTGATGAGAATCATCTCCTGGAGCCCCCCCAGCAACCTCGTGGAACAGCCTGACAGGTCAGGCAGGAAATGATCAACCACTTCCTTACCCCAGGACTTGAGCTGGAAGACTGGAGATGAAATAACTCCATTGTGTCCAAGTCAAGCTCAATGAAAGGGTCACATCCCTGGGGATGAGCAGGGAGACATCATTTGTCAACAGATGGCTTGTCAAAGGAGTCTCTGCAGGCCTCCAGAACACACAGCTCTTTGCAGCCCTTTAAAAGCATCACTGAAGCCACCACCTGGTAAGAAGAAGTCAGGAGGCTGATTCTGTGATGGTTCATAGCCTAGGAGAGAGTCTGTGGAGCAGCCAGGATACAAACACTGCAGCAAACCTGTTCTCTATAAAACAGGTGTCGTGCAAACCTCCTGAATGCTGAATTAGAGTTACTTCCAATTATGCCAAGTAAAATTTGTTCAGTCATTGGATTTCTAACTATATATTAGGATTATTTGTATAGGTCCTGAACAGTACAGGGTCCTGAGGAAGTGAGACTCCTTCCTTGCACTTATTTCATTTATAGCTGAACACAACATGATATAAAGTATCAGTAAATGCAGACCAGGCTTCATAAGAACCTTCAAGCCCTAAGTGAGCCTCATCCAGGTAAGAAATGCTTCCCCAAGTGAACTGAACTTGGAGCTTGTCTCAGCACTGTGGCAACAAGTCCTGTCTAGACCAAGCCCAGTGGCTCATTTTTCCTTCATTAATTCCTGTGAGCCCAAGTGCAATCATGATGATGTCCACTGGCTGATCAAACCACATTATAACCTGCAGCCAACCCAACCCCTTCGTGGCATGTTGGATTTGCTAAATCAAACACAAAAGTCTGTTGCAAAGGTTTTTAGGAATGGTTTAGTCTGAGTTTAATGCACGAGCAATGTGTGAGTTCTGCAGTTGGCCACGTACCTTGCTAAAAACGAGGCAAAGTCAAATGGCTCACAGGCAAAACCTTCTTATGGCACTGCAAACTCCGAGCAGGATGACAGATTCCAGGCAAGGGAAACACCAGATGTGTGACTAAATGTTTTGTCAAATATATAGGCATGCTTCATTACACCACAGCCAAGGGAAAACCTGCAAATCCAACGGAAAAGCAGGATTGCTCATGTGTGTGCACATTGAACAGAGGCTAATTCCCTTCTCCTCATCCACACATTCCCTGGCTCCCAGCCCTCGGGAACAGCCAGCCCACAGGGTATCCTGACAGAAACACAGCCAAGCTCCTGCCCCCCACTTCAGGGATGAGGTAAATTAACTTAGAATACTTCAATATTTCTCTTCAAAAGGTAAGCACTAGTAACCAAGAGAAAGATTTCTATCAGAGTGTGACTCAGGAATTAGAGATCCAATTTTTTTAGCCTAATAATTGCTTGAAGTCACTGTAGAAAACAAGCACTGAGAGCTGAGTACAAGTGCCATTCAGGAATTCTGAGGATTAGCCCACCTTAGTCTTGTGGTTTAGTCTAGTTACATATTGGACAAAATAATTCTTTTATGTGTGCTTGTTCATGCGTCCACAAAGTTAGGTCACATCATCACTTATGACACACGCTGATCACTGGAACACTTTTTAGTCTCCAAATTGAATTTTCTTGGATATTAATAGATATTAAAGCATAGGGAAAAAACCAGTCTTGACTGGAATTAGAATTAACCTCATTCATGAGCCTGGGAAAGAGACGTCACTCAGCAGTTTGTGTGAGACACCCAAGAGAGTTTGAATGTCCTTATAAAGTATGTTTTTAAGATAGAGCTTTTTAAAAACTTATTAAACAGCTCAGACATGTAAAGTTGTTACTAAAGGCTTAATAAGCTGAAATCTCAATACTGCAATACACTCTATGATGACTTTTTAACCCAACGGATAAAAGTACTCCAAGCCAGTGTTTGGTCATGGCACCAAAGCATTTTAATTCTCGCTTAACTTGCTTGGTTTTGCAGGACAGTTTTAATATCTGGTGATAACTGACTTTGAATAGCACAGTAATTCTATTCCAAAAGTTCTCTGTCAAATTATTTCAGCTAATGAAATTTTCAAGTGCTTTATTTGATTCTGTAGCAGGAATAAAATGTGTACAATAACTACTGTACATTACTAAATCTTATTTACAGTACTCATCCCCCCTTTTCCAAGAAGATATTGCGGAATGTGGACTTTCAAGAAGGAGTGATGAAAGCAATTCCTGTGAAGAAATGCTCATCAGGTTAATACAAATCATAAAATATGAAAAAAAAATTAGTGTAAATATAAAATGCTGGCAAAGAAACAAGGTAAGGATGGCAATGAACACTGTTAAGAAATTAGATTCAGAAATTAAGAAATTAGGAAATTGAAAAATCAGCTTAGGAAATATCTGTTTACCAGGTTTTACAGCAATGCTGGAGCAGCAGCCAGGGAGCTTGAAAGAGCAAACTCAACAGTGATTAAAGTATTGCCTGCAGAACAATTGTGGGGCTGGGACATGAAGCCAACACCGCACTAAACTCAGAGGGTGGGACAGCAGAAGAGCCAGAGAGAATATCATCCCCAAATTTATAACCCTAGCTTGGACACTATTTAGTAACAGGAGTTTTGGTAAGCCTGCCTAGCTGCTGGAGGGCCCGATGAGCCTCGGAATGGCCGTGCCATTTCCACAGCCCTTCACCCACCAGGATATTTCGTGCCCTCTGGACCGCTGAGTGTCGTGCTTGGTCAAGGGCAGGACACTGCTGAGCCACATGTCAGGCTGCAGCTCCGTGCAAATCTGGACATGGGTTTATTTGCCAATTCCTTCTGGCCAGATGTGACCCCCAAATTCTGAACTCGTTCACCTTTCCCCAGAACATGGTATGTCCCAGAGAAGCTGGGGCTGCCCCTGGATCCCTGGAAGTGTCCAAGGCCAGGTTGGATGGGGCTTGGAGCAACCTGGGCTAGTGGAAGGTTGTCAGGGTTGGAACTGGGAGGTCTTCAAGGTTCATCCCAACCCAAACCACTCTGCGACTCCCTGAAATTAATCATTTGAGGGGAGGATTCATGAACCCAAATCACTTTACTTGTGGGTGGGAATGGCTGACAGACACCTTGATACAGAGGAGGCCATAAATGATCCATTTTTATCAGATCAGCAATAATTTATACCCATCTCCAGGCATGTGGCTTCAGGGAATGCCTCCACCCCCACTGCAGGTGAGCAGTTCTGGGCTTGGTTTTGAGATAAAGATCTGCAGCAGAAGGTGGTTTTCCTGGGTTTGATGGTCCTTCTGAACCAGGTTGGGTCCCGATGCAGAAAAGTAAGTTTTGAGTTCTCAGTTTTCTTAGGAATCTTTGAAAATCAGCTTCTTGAAGGTGCTTGGCTGCTACCTCATCGATAGGGTGTCCTTTTCCAACATTCAGCCCTATCAGTTGTTTTACTGAATTTCTCTGAAGGGGAATGAAAAAGAGAAGTCTTGGTGAATGAGGAAATTGTTGGGCATAATTGTTGTCAGGAAAACTTGGATATTGTTTGGTTTGTTCCTGAATGGCCCCAGAGGATAAACCACCACAGCAAAGGGATATTTCCAACCTCTTTCAAACAAAAGTAATGTCAAATTTCGCTGTCAAATTCTTGCTTTGGAAAATAAAGCCTGCAATGTGTTTCTGTAAAGACCTCTCATTCAGTCCAAAATAAGGACAAATCCTTTATTTTTAATTTTTGTTTCATATGAACTCCATCAGAACAAATTCAACTTTTTTTTTAATAGTTGTTGTTATCGGTGTACATTTTTTGGACTTGTTGCAATCAAATTTTTCCAGACCATTTTTTTAAATCAAGAAACAGTTTCTTGAAGTATTTTCTTTTCTTATATTTCATCCATGTTGCAGGAACATGGGAACTCCTGCAAAACAGTGTCTGCTCTTCCAGTCCTTACAATGCCTTGAGGAATGAGTGAGGTTTTCCTCTTCCAAGAGATTTTTTACAAGTTCCAGTTAAACTACTAAAAGCTGATGGCAATTTGTAGGTCATGTCTTACCTCCGAGTTGCTCCTGGAAGTGGAAAGTGGCTCCCAAACCCAGATTTTCAAAGGGAGGTTTTAAAAATGCACCCTGAGATTTCTTGACTAAGCCAGTCTGTCTTTTCAAACTTAATCTGCTCTTAAATTGGCTTAAATAGGAGCCTTGTTTGTAGCACTTAACCAGCAAGTACAGATTTTAGTTAGCACTGAACCAGTTAAAAGAAAAACCAAGCATTTTTTTAACCATCTCTAACTCTACTCAGGCCTAAATTATTTTTTTTTTCCTTCAGAAACGGGCATTTTAATGTGTCACTTTTCAGTTCCAGCTCAATAAACAACCATTTATTTACAATTTTAAAGCAATCTCCAGCCTAGTCAGGTAAGAATTATTTCAAAAGAATAAAAACATTTTCATTTCCCATCACTGCCAGAAATGAAAAGAACATGAGTTATGAGTCTTGCTGTGTTGTCTTAAGTTGATTACTATGGAATGATTAAAAAACTAGCTGTGCTGTCATAGCAGAAGAGTACATTATAAGTGTAATAACAGCTTAGGGATACAATCCATCAATGCCTTACTTGGGAGAAGAAGAAGAAAAAAAAAAGTTGATCTATTTCTTTGGTCATCATTTTCAGCATATTAGATGACAAATAATTGTACATTCATCAATAACAATAGATTAAAGTTGAAATGATTTATTGCCATTACGCTGTGGGATGATGGAGCACTGGGTCACTCAGGCGGCGGTGGGGGCTGGATTTAATTTCCACGGGTCTCTTGGCAGGAATAATAGACAGAAGGGGAAACCACCTGAAAACAAGGTGGATCAAAGTTGGTGCCAAGTGATTTGTGGGTTTGTTCTTCGGGAGGTGGCCCCGGTTGGACTTGATGATCTCAAAGGTCTTTTCCAGCCTTGACGGTTCCGTGGTTCCGTGGTTCCAGCGCAGGCAACCCCTCACATCCTCCCTCAGCCCAGCAGCCTCCCGGGAAAATCCTCAGTGCCACTTCTGAGGGCAGTTAATAAGGAGAAAAACACCTTGGAACTCTTTTATTGATGTGAAAATTCTCCTCTGAAGGGTTTTTTATTTACTCTTAAAATAACAGAGGAGGGAAAAGCAGCCCCACTTATCAATTATCACAGCACGGCAATTATCACACCATTTCCGGTGTGAGCTGCTCAAAACCAGACAGGATTATTTGCAGAGGAACAGCATCAACTTTTAGATTCCAGCTTAGTTCTTTTCCTGAAGTTTTTCTCCAGGCAAACTTTGTGTTACAAGCGCATTCTCCCCTGTGCAGAGGATTAGCAGAGTAGGTCTGGTTAAAGGGTTTCTGATTAAACATTTCCTCATCTGGAGTTTGCCATTCCATCACCATCCCTCTAGGGAATGGTTGGGATTTGCTGACTATGTGACAGCCCCTGTTTTCTGCTACTGTGACTATTTTCCTGGAGTAACTGGCCCAAAATTGGGAGAACCATCTCCATTACCTCTCACTGAAGAACTTCCAGCATCCATTGCTCCAAGAATAACTGCAGGGCATAATTCCTTCATGGATCTCCCTCAGCTGCAGTTTTTACCACAATTCCTTCATGGATATCCCTCCAAAGCTGCAGATTTTACCAGGAAATAGTGAGGTTTCCGTGGAGCAAAATTTCTGGAGCTCTTAGACATTGGTACAATCTTCACGAAACAGGAACTCTGCCTAAAAGAAGATGGTTTTGGAATCAGCTTAAGCTTAACATGATTTTGTTATTGTTTTGATTTTGGGAGGAGACAGCTTTGATTGTTAAGGTCAGCATTAAAGATGCTTAGGAATTTTCTCTGCATTTGTGTTCTGGAAGCCACTGTCGAACCTAATGGTGAGAGAAGGGACCAGCGAGAGTCAAGATCCCTCTCTCTCGTAAACCAATAAGAAAAAACACTCTGTTTTGATAACATTTATAATTATGGAATTCCAAAGTAATCACTGAGGTACTGTTTTAATCTCTTAATGAAATGAGAGAGAAGACAGAGAGACCACCTCTTGTTCTGGTCCTGAAATGTTCTCAGAGCTGGGATGGAGTCAGGAGCCCTCTGTGTGTTCTGTGCTGCCTAAAACTTAGGGCAGGTATTAAAAACTGAAAAAATGAAAGTGCATTTTATTTTCCCTAATTAGAATGTCTCTAAAAGATTCCAGGGTATTTTGTTATTGTTATGTTTCAAGATATTTGCAAGCTCATCTTAATATTGTTGATACTTTTATACATAGAGTACGTGAATTCAGCACTGGGTGGCTCCAAAATAATAATAATAATAATAATAATAATAATAATAATAATAATAATAATAATAACAACAACAACTTAGTTTCCTTAACTTTGGGAGATTCATTGACTGTCTAAATAATGTTTCTTGGTGTGATTGTAATTAGTAAAGGAGCTCCAATGCTGTAGTTATACAATAGTGGGATAGTCAGAGTGACCACTTTATTTTAAAGTAGGAATGGAATCCACATGATTTTTCCAGCTAAAACTCAAAGGACATGAGTTTCCACTCTGTCTCTCAGGGAGGCACAGGCAGAACCTGCCCACATTAAAAGTTAGAACCAGTTCTACGGGAACTTTAAACTCCAGGAGCCTCTGGATTCGCACTCCTTGGAAAAGCGACACCTGCCACGGAGTTGCCAAAAGCAAGTGACAAGAATGGCAAACCAGTTTTAATTTTCTGTCCAGTCAAATCTTAGTATTTCACACTCAATTCTCCTTCCTCAGTAATCTAAATAATTTCCCACCTTGCTCATGATGAATGTCTTGCCAGTTCCTACTCAGTCCTTCCACTTTACACAACCTAATTAAAGAAAACATTCCATGATTGCCTATTTTTCCTCATGCATGACAACCTATTATTTTTTCTACCACCTGATTAGGGCTTTATTATCCTTGGATTTAGATTGATTTGCTAGGCGCTTTAATAAAACACTGCTTAGTTTGATTTAAAGGGCTACAGGTTTCAGTCACTCACAGAATTACTCTTTATAAGGAACTCACATTCCAAGTGTCGCGTGGTGTCCGTGGAAAGGGATCAGCCTGAAAGAATTGAGGACCAAGGTAGTGTTCCAGTTCCGTGTGCGTGTTGTTAATATTCCTGGGGTGAGCAGTCAGGAGAGGACATTTTGCAATATAATTTGTCAGGGGGTGATAAATCTGTTTCATCATTTCTGTCAAGAACGGATCCCGTGTATTAAAACCACCATAAATATTTTCTCCAGATAAACCCAAACTTTCATATGATTAAATAATAATACGTTTATGATGACAAATTGCATTTGCTATGTGTTGTCTGAAATGCAAGACAAAATTAGGTAGTTAAAGTTCAAATGGATGGAGATCAGTTTTGATTTAAAATCAAAGGAATTTTATTAAGTAAATGAGATTCTCATCGTTATTTTGTTATATCTACCAGGCTCTTCTTTCAGAAATATTACTTATGAGCTTAGATAATGATTAAAAACAAAACAAGCGAGCTTATATTCTGGCAGAATGTAGTCTAGATAAAAAGTTCAGGAGTTAAATCCATGCTCATTCCTGTCACCTTGTTGATGGCTTCCAGCATTAGGAAAATGAGGAGTGATCCCCAGGCTGTTGTCCCCTCTCCCTGTCTCAGTGCAGAGATGCTTTGGGGTGCCTTTTGTCTCACCTTCTTCGGTTAGTTCTAGTCATCTGTGCCTTTTCCCAGGACCTTTTCTGCTGACTGAAAGTGCAGCTCTGTTTCCTGCAGCTCCTCCTCTGGATACAGGTGTGGGAAAGCCTGGGAAGCACAGCAGGGCTTTGCTGCATCCCCTCCAAAGGCTCAGTGCAATCAAACATGGTCTTCAATTAATTTTGACCTATCAAGGTTTGGTTTTGTAAAACATAGTTCTTCCAGCTGTTTTTTTTCACTTTTTTTTTTTTTTTTTTTTTTTTTTTTTT
>JAWMRA010000164.1:2280872-2300973 GCA_035584735.1 Pseudotriccus pelzelni
TGGCTGCCCCTGGATCCCTGGGAGTGTCCAAGGCCAGGTTGGACGGGGCTTGGAGCAACCTGGGCTGGTGGAAGGTGCCCCTGCCCATGGAAGGGGGTGGAATGGGATGATTTTGATTGTCCCTTCCAACCCAAACCGCTCTGTGGCGTATTTAAACTTGGCCTGGCTTTACATCTTGTTCCATAGGAACTTTAGTGCTTGACATGTGGGGTTTATCTATTACAAAATAATCTCTTCCTCGGCAAGTGTGTTACCCTGGGGATGTACCTGTGAGCCTGTGGAACGCTGACGGTCAGCCTGGGTTGCAGAGCTAATTTATACCAGCCTCAGATGTGCTAAACCAGCAGTGCTGGCCCACCTACTGATGGACAACAACAACTCCTTAAGATACGGAAAATCTTGGATCCGCTGTAGCATTTAGGAAGTTGCTCAAAGGGAATCATGTGAAAAAAGCTCATTTTGTAGCTACATGCTGTGAAATTGCTTCATCCTCCCAGTGTGGGATTGTTCCAGCAGTGGAACAGCCTCCATTTCCTACTGGGAAATGGGACAAAAGATTCCTCAGTCTCTTTTTTATCAGCTTTTATGATCCATGAAATCTTGGAGGAGCCAGGTACGTGTGGAGGTACCTCATACACCTGATCATCCTAGTAAATGAAACATAATTACTCCCACGCTTAAATTTAATCACTTTTTGCAGCTGCAGAATAGAAGGAGCTTCCTTGAAGGGGAAATAATTTTTTTCCTGTGGCCAACTAATTTCCCTATGTTTTAAGTACCTTGAGAAGTGGAGGAGAAGGGGATTGTGTTTGCATGAGAGACAATTACAATGAAAATAAACAAAAGGATCATATAAAAGCCAAGTTGGAGTGCTGAAGAGAGACTTAATAGCTATAAACTGGTAGCTATTAGCTTCTAATTACTCTCAAATAATTACTGAATAGAATAGTAAATGTTATTAGCTTGCTTTAATATTCAGCATAAAAGATTGCTCCCAACAATAATTTACTGTTTCTTCAGCTTTAATATATATACACATGTAAAACTGGGCTGCTTTGTAAACACCCTTAATGAATGAAATAAACAAATAGCAAGTGGAAATAAATATCTTTAATAAATGAAATTATTGGGAGGGCCCTGTGGAGGAGACCTGCACACTGTGGGCCCATGGATGATCTTGAAGGTCCCTCCCAAACCAAACCATTCTGGGATTCTATGATTACCAGAAGGAGATTATCAGTGTGGCCTAATTTACATTTCATTGTCATCTTCAAAGAGTTTTGACATATCTCTGCCACCCACAACTGGCTCGAGACTCTCTTTATTTTCCTGAAAGAAAAGGGTTTGGGTTTTCATGTCTCAAGAATAAAAGCCTGCTAAAGTTTATGAGGTAATATAAAAAAAAAATTCTAATGTTTCCAAAGGAGGGCTCTATTTATAAGAAATATATATATTTTCCATCAAATGCCCAGTTTTAATATTGTATTTGGTTAATTTTGCTTCAGAGCTCTGGAATAGCCAATCCTGTGGTGCCACAACCAACAAATAATGGAGCTCTAAATAACAATTATTTCTTTAATGCTGTTTCTCCACTCACCTTTTTAAGGCCTTTTAAGTCACTATATTTTGTGGATTAAGCTTTTAAGTTTCCATTCCTGTGCATTTCTTTCAGCCCATTTCTGACAATCTTTAAAATTCACTTTAAACGGCGAGATTTCGATTGGAGCAACGTTTCCAGCCATTTCTGTGTTTTGAGCTGCCTCTAAAAGGTAAATTTCTAATACACTGTCGAATTTTCCCAGTGCGTAACTTGGTTATATTCGTGTATTCCTCACTCTTAAGAGAAATAATATCTGTTCTCTCTGTTTTCTGTTTCCACTCTGGACTAAAAGCATTGAGCCTGTTTTGATGGATCTGTTGTGCCACTTTGGAGTGGTGTGGATGAAGGAGGATGGAGCTTTATTGTATTATTGGAATGGACAGGGCCAATCCAGAAATGATTTCCTCCTCCAAGCCCTGGTCCTTCACCTCGGTGTGAAGCGCAAGGATCTGCCTCCAGCTCGAGGCTTTCATGTTAGTTGTGAATTTGCATCTTATTCCTTTGCTGAGGGTACTTTGCTCTAGATGAAAGGATGTTTTATATAAAAATATGTAATGCATATAAAAATATAAATATAACAATTAAACCCTGAGAGGTTGGCACCTTATTTGTGTAGGGGAAAAGGGGCCCATTGGGCGTTTTCCCATGGCAAGCTTAGGTGTGTGTGTCTCTTTCTCCCATCTCCTTTATACACCTCCAATCCCCAAATTCTGATTATATCCATGCAGGAGGATGTCCATTTACTGGATTGGATTTATTATGGATGTCCATCTCCATGCAGGAGTCGAGAGGGAGGGAAAAGGGGAGAGAGAAAAAGGGGTGCTAGACACTTCTAAAAGTCTCCCTGGATGTGTTTCCCATGCCTCACTTTTGTTTTCTTTGATTTTGTCTGAGGGTGATAACAGCTCCCTTTTTGCTTTTCTATCTGTAATAGTGAAGCTTTCCTGATGTGTGGACAATTAGCAACTTTTTTGTTCTTTGGAAATTAGGGAAGGAGGGGGTTGGGAATTCGAGGTGCGTGGCCCGGCAGGCGGCACAGCTGCAGCGCCCGCCGGCTCCGTGCCAAGGGCTCCACGGCTCATCCGTGGGGAGAATCGACGAGGATTTATTGAATTCACTTTGCTTTCCATCATTTTTTCCCCCCCCTGTAACTTTGCTCAGAAAAGTGAGGGGACAGGCAGAGTGAGAGGGCAATCACGGGGATCTTCACAGCCCAAGGTGCAGTTATTCCTTTTAACGCCCTGAGATTTATCACGATACAGTTGTTTTACAACTGTTGTCAGTCGATTAAAGAGCTCAAAAAAAACTCTTCTTTTTTTTTTTTTTTTTTTGCAAGGTTCTCGGGGCAGACAGATTTTGGCCTCTAAAGTTATTATTTTAAAGAGCGGGCAGATTGAAAATCTACATTTAAATTTCATGTAATATTGTAAATTCATAACCTGATGGTCCCCTCCCTTCAGCACTGGATAAATACCCTGTTTCAGGGCTCTGCCATTTTTAAGCTTCATCCTTGGAGATAATCACCCCAAAACATAATAACAACATCATACAAGTACAAGAAAATACGTTTGAAATGTCCTTTTTTTTTTTATTGTAACGTGAGATAGAGCTTCCAAAATCCCAAACTGAATTGCTTTTCAGCAGATAAGCATCAAAAAATACATTTCCTGCTTTCGGGGAAGGTGCAATAAGGTGCTATATCAGTGTAATAGTTGCCAGTGATATGCTCTAGTAGTATTGTGATGAATTACATGATTATAGCTAAAATGAACACTTTCATCATGCCTGAATTAATAATGGTGGTATGATTTGGCAAGTACTCCTGCGGTGTTCTTTAACTCATCACTTCAGAAGACAGAGTTTCAGAGCCCATCCTTTGTCTCGGGGAAACACAGGGATCCTTTAGTGCTTAAAAACAGAAGGAGGAGGAGGAATGTGACAGCTTTTAGAGGGAAAAAGGAAACTGATGCTCACTTACCTTCCCGAGCTCATCCTGACTTAATCAGTTTATTTTTCACTGCCTTGTTGAGGTGTCTGAGGCACCTGTGACTGAGGCAAAAAGGAAAAGGTTATTTGCGGGTGTGTGAATTTTCATTGCAAATGTTCGTGGTCAATTTTATTGCTAACGTTTGTTGCAGCAAGGGGTTGGTCTCTTCCCACAGGAAAGGAGGAACTGGCCCCTCAAGGGAGCTTTTTAGGTTGGGCATCAGGAGGGATTTCTTCCCTGAAAGGGTTGTCAGGGGTTGGAATGGGCTTCCCAGGGGAGTGGTGGAGTCACCACCCTTGGAAGTGTTCAAGGAACAAAGTGGCACTCAGTGCTCTGGGCTGGGTGACACCAGTCACAGGCTGGGCTCGATGATCTCGGAGGCTTTTCCAGCCTCAGCGGTTCTGTGAAATGCTGTGTTTCCAAAGGGTTTTAAAGGCCCTCTGGGGACACAATTTTCTCTTGAATCACTGGTTTTACTGTCGAACTGGAGCGATCAGCACGTTCGTTTCCGTGCCTCCCAGGTTAGCCAACACATGATTGACCCCACACCAGCACTTGAGTGAAGCTGTGTACTGGTGTGACCATTTCCAGGGTTCCTTGGGGAGGTCCAACCGTGGGCATTAAAACTTCCCACAGTGGGGATTTCCATGATACCGTGCAGATGTGCACAGGATTGAGAAAAACCTGCCCTGCTGATGCCATGGTATTATTTGTCTGGCAATAAATGAAGGCTCTCAGTCTTTACTGGCATCCACTCCCTTTAATGAACGTTCATTATACTCGGAATAGTAAGAATAAAACATTAATTTTACTTGGAATGGTCAGAATAATAACCAACCTGCTGGAGATAGAAAATATAAGCTCTTTCAGGCTGTTGTAAAAAACGGTGCTGCACAGCACAACAAAAACATCTGGAGCAGATGTTTCTGTAATTATGACCCACTTGATGATTATTCTGTGTTCACTGGCCTTTGCTGGTGCCCTCAAAGCTGGGTGATGTTACAGGCTCGTGCTGGTGCACTGAGCTGGAAGAGAGGACAGACTGTCTGGGGCAAGATCCATCCTCTCTGTTTTCCTAAGTGATTTCTGTCTGTTGGATTTTTGCTTGTGGTTAATTATTATCCTCTGTGTTTGTATCAAGTAGTAATTTCATGCCATGAAATATCTCAGCTCTGCTGATGCAGAAAGTCCAGGGAACACAAGTACAGTGCTTTCTGAACCCAAACTTTTTTTTAAAAAAAGTGTTATTTGGTGCAACTGAGATCATAGGGCCACCTTGTGGGGTTTAGTGGAGATGTGATCTGTGATGTTATGATCTGTGAAGGAATAATGACTTTGTATCTTTCTGCTCAGAGAACCTTCTAGTTGAATGCAAAAATGTGTTAAAGGCTTGAGACATCACACAGTCCCAGAATGGTTTGGGTTGGAAGGGACCTTAAAATCATCTTGTTCCACCCCCTGCCATGGGCAGGGACACCTTCCACTAGCCCAGGTTGCTCCAACCTGGCCTTGGACACTTTCAGGGATCCAGGGGCAGCCACAGCTTCTCTGCCCAACCTGTGCCAGGGCCTGCCCACCCTCCCAGGGAAGGATTTCTCCCCAGTGTCAGAGCAGCTCACCTCAAATGAGAGCAGAGGAAGGTCAGCCCGAGAGAACTTTTTGTATGTTTCATCGTGAGTGTCAGAAATCTCAGTGAAGGTGCTTGTGCCCCTAATCCCGGGGTGGGGAGAGAAATGGCACTCAAACTGCATGACCACATTTGTGGTCCATACAAACTAAATGATTTAACTGGCTTTCTTTTTAAGTTTTTGGTGCAGAAAATATTAATTTTTGGCACTCTAACAGCGTAAAACCTGTTAATGGCTCATGTGTAGAAGCACGGCCCCAGTTTAGCTCCTGTTAGAAGGAAACAAATTGTAATTCTTAATTGAATTCTCCCATGGAACTACCAGCAATATAAATTACAGTGTCACTCGAACGAGAGGGGGGAAAGCCCTTTTTTACAAGCCTCAGGATGATAATTTATAAATAAAGTAAAACCAAGAAGCCTTAACAAAAAAATCCCCATGGAATCTGACATTAATAGCCTTTACTTTTAATCTGATACAATAAATCTTGCAGCCACAACAGAACTAACAGGAACCAGGCCAAGCTGGAGTAGATACGGGGGATGTTGAAGAGAAACATCCCCTTTCTTTAATTAAAAGTAGATGGTGATTTTCTGGTATTCCAAAGGCATTGCTGCCAACTTGCTGCCGATCAGTTTGCTCCAAAGGAGGGATTTTTTTTAGTTCAATGTTAATTATTCTTATGATATTATGAATTTTTGAGAGGTGTTATGGAATTTTTTAATTATCATTATTTAAATGGGAGCAAGGAAAGTGTCAGAAATTTGTCCAGGTAGAGGATATGCTTCTGTGGTGACCGAGAGAAGAGTGCAAGATGTGGTGCCCTGTGACACTTGTACCAAATAATAAAGGAATTGCACCTACTACACACGTCACACTAATAAGGAGAAATATGGATTTTCACGGTCTCTAAGTATTGCCAACCCCCTGCATTGTGAAATCTTTATAAATTAAGAAAAATAACGGATAAATTTTTAAATCAGCACATATTTTCCTCTTTATTTGTCCACTCTGAGGATGCCATTAAGGGTATTTCGAGATTGGGACTGACTTTCTCAGGGGTGATCAGGGCCTGGATTTGAGATTTATTTTCTCAGAGACACCAGCACTTTGGTTGATCTTGGTTTTTTTTTAACTCTTAACTTTACGAAGGAGAAATGTTACCTTCTTTTTTTGGGTGTTTTTTTGCGTTGTAAATGGTATGAAAAAGCACAGGGTACGTTCAGATCTCCGGTGATGAACGTGGTGTCACTGGGTTTGAAGCATTTTTACCAGGGGATGTTTTTTTTGTGGACAATTTTTAATAACAGTAACAGCAAAATGGCACAATCTGCTCCGAAACCACAGCAAACTGAGACAGCCACAAAATCAGCGGCAGCCTCGACTCGTGCTTCGTGGGACGTGAAAACATCTGACCAAAAATCGCATTAAAAAGAGGGATTTCCCCCCTTTTCCAGCCCTGCTGGGAGCAGAGCATCGCTCCATCGTCATGCACTGGGCTGTAATTGCCCGTCGAGCTGGAGATTAACATCGCAGCCCTTAAACCGGGGGCTGAGCCTTGCGTGGAGCCGCTTAGGCGTGAACCATCCGCTCGTGCAGAGTGCTACTGAACACTCATTTTTAGGTCAGGCAGACGCAGCTCGTCCCGGTTATTTCTCTGGACAAATTGCCCATCGCTACCTTGTTTGGAATCTGTTGGATGTTTCCCTTGTGCTGCATCTGATGGTGGTTTGGTGGGTTTTTTTTTTGTTTGGTTGGTTGAGTTTTTTTTCCTTTAAATTCTAAATATGAAGCTCACTTATGAGGCCTCCGTAAAATGGTGTATAACAACCAAGTACAGTAAATTAAACATGATACTCATTACATAAATACAATTATATTTATCAGCCTTTTATAACCACACAAAGCATTTACCAGTAAGAGTTATTTTGGAGTAGATAATTCCCAATTAACTTTTACTACTTGATTTTTGCTAATTTAGTTAGAGTTAATTTTTCAAATAAAATAAAATAAAGGGGGGAAAAAAAAAGCTGTATCAAATGGCATCTCTAACTATTACACTGGAGATGAGATATAATTAAAATGTTATGTATATGGAATTGCAGCTGATGGGAACCTCAGCTTAAACTCCTATTTTGGTCTTTATTTGATTGTTGCCTGCGCTGCACAGATAACATGATTGAATTGCAGGATGGCTCCCTGCCCACAGGAGCTTGGAGAAGGGAGGGAAAGGAAGAGCTTGGAAGGAAAATTACCTGGAAAAATCAAAGAGGTCAAGGTATGAACTTAAACGTGCTGAGAAGTCCTGTGGAAGTCGTCCTCTGACCGTGCTGTTGTCCTCTGCAAAGCTGGTGCTGAGGAATCGGGGACTTCCACGTGTCCAAGGTGAGAGTGGCAGTGATGTGGGGGTGACTCTCAGGGTAACCCATGCCAGGATTGGTCACCAACCTGGTTATAAAACTTGTCACTCCACTGTCCAGTTTGTCCCAAACTGAGCATCACACAAAGCCTGGGGCCGTTTGCTCCACACCAGGAAATGTCCTCGTGTCTCTGCCCAGCTGGTGGGCGATGAAGACTCGCTCTGAAATTACCACCAAAGTCCAAAGTTCAGCCAGCTGGAGCACTTGAGGGAGGTGTTCTTGCCACTGATTTCAGTTTTTCATGCTCTTTTCAGCTCCTTATTTTCCCAAGGATAGTGGTGAGTCTCTCTTGGGATGAGAAACACGCAGGGAATCCATTGACATCGTAGTTGTGTTGTCCTTTTTAAAGAAATCATTCAAAGTAAAAAGAAGGACAAGCCTGGTCAGACTTCCTACCTGTTTTTGCTGGTTTTGGTTCTGTCTTGAAACATAAGGTTTAAGACCTGCAGCTGGAAGTGTTGGATATATCCATTGGAATCCTGCTGGAGACGTGCTGTGTCTTTATTTCCCCGTCCCTAAACCAGGAATAGTCTGGTCTCCCAAAGAATCCCTCCCTGGACAGGGTTAAACACTCTGGTGTGGCTTCCCAAATTTCAGTTCAGGACTTGGCTCATGCTCCAGGGGGTCTCCACATCCCGGGATATTTGAAAGATGCACCAGTGATCTTTTCCCAGGGGGAGATGTGATGGAAACACGTGTGGTTATTAAAATGACCCGCTCTTAATTTTACCCGTCACTAATAATTAAAATACAAATACAGTGTTGCTAATTGTGTTTAGGATGTGATTTTAAAACAAATGTGAACTCCAAGTGTTCCAAGGGGCTGGAAGATGGGAATTAATGTATTCCAGCAGGAGAGGGGGGCTTGGCTGATGGTAAATATCTTTCTAAGGGCGAAGACGGTCACAGCCCCACTGTTCATTACTTTGTATGTGTCACATTTGCTACTATGACAAGATGTATTAGGGACGAGGAATTTTACAGATGGAGAGAAATATCCGTGTGAAGTTGTTTATTTGATTTTTTTCAATATTTCTTCTTTTTTTTTTTTTTTTTCCTTTTCTGCGCTACCCCGTCCAACCTTGGGATAATGGAATTATTTTATGCCTTTTGCACTATCATCAGGCTTTGGATGGCTGCACAAAGGCCACTGGCAACAGAATAAGATGGCTGTAAAAAAATGCAAAAAATTGGTATAGGAGAAAAAAAAAAGGAAAAAAAAAAGAAGGTACAACCAATAACTTGCCCTTAAATTTAAAAGGAACTAAATGAGGAACTTCTGGACAATTTATCTTGCTGTTTACAGATAACAAGTCACTTTGTTTTTATGTGCTCAGTCTAGTATTCCATAATTTATTTGAAAGAAGATGAGAAATAATGTAGATAAATGATGAAGTGTCAGGGTCTGACGCTCTTAAATGAAGCTATTATGGTCAAAGAGAAAACGTAAAACCTGCGGCTCATTATGAGAGCGTTCTACTTGTCAGTTAAGTGAAAAGGCCTGGAATGATTTCCAGTTTATTTGTCATTGCAGTTATTAAAGCTGTCTTTTTGGTGCCATGAAAATGAATTGAAGACTTTATTCGAAGTAAATTTGTACTAAGGCTTTCAGATGTATCTTATGTGAGTTCAGTGAGGCAAGAAAACAGCTTAAAAGCTGAAATATTACGAGAAGGCAACTGCTGAAGTCCTGAAACGCACAGGAATATAAAGTCTGAGGAAGTTGCACAGATAAATGAAGTATTTCATCTCTTGGGAAATAAAGCTTAGTTTGACTATATTGTACACTTAGACAAAGAAATCAGCCCTTGTTAGTGGCAGCAAAATATTGTCTTTCACGGGCTTGTGCCTGGTGCTTACTCCTATACCAAGCTATTAATTTTGGGACAAGTTTATCAGAGAAGAGGGGATTCTCTGTTGCAGTCTGCACAGCCTCTGAGTCAAAAAGGAGATGTGGCATCCATGGCAAGATCAGGCTTTTCCTGGGCATCATTTATGGCTGGACTCCATAATCTTGGAGGTCTTTTCCACGATTACGTGACCGACGCGGTTCAAAACAGTGCATGGGAGCCAAGGGGGTTTGTTTTGCTGCCATCCCCTCTCAAGATTTTTCCTTTTGAACTGCAGATCTTGGATTTATGCAGAGGTGGTTGATATTTTTATGTTATTTGGGTTGTCTGTTGCTCTGGGTTCCTTCTGCAGTCTTCCTGTTCCTCGCCACTGCTTCACGTTTGCCGAGACAAATCAGTGCAGTTCCAGCAGGTTTGGACTGTCCAGAAGGAAACGAAGAGTCTCTTTTTCTTTTAAATTGAAAGCTGTAGGAGCACTAAACTGAATGCTTAACTCCAAGCTCCAGCAGTCTTAGAGCAGTATAGCTGACACTTTATTGCAGATATTACAAATGTTATGACATGTCTTCAGGGTCAAGTTAAAAACAGAAAGGGTTCCACGTTCTCATCAGAAGTAATCTGTCAGGTTTGTCATCAGATATTATAGCAGCCCTCAGTAGCAGTGTCACAGTCAAGGGTTTATCAGGCTTGGTTCTATGTGTACATACTCTGATTTCCAGGGGTTTATATCTGCAATAAAAATTCCCTCTGGGCTCAAACTCAGCATTCATGGCCCAAAGGGATTTTTTTAATTAAAAAAAACCAAAACCACAAACAACCAACAACAAAAAAAAGAGCACACAAACCCCCAATTCTATTCTGCACTTTAAAAATACTTTAAATCTTTTAAACTGGCGGACTTCAAATATTTAAGCAGCCAGCTCTCTTTACATGAGAGATGGTTAAAAAAAGGACAAGCCAGGATGGGGAGAGGTGGCGGAGCAGACAAGTGCTTTGTGCTCATCACGGGGGTAAGTGTTGAGCGTTTGATGAGATGTATAATTAGCCACACGTTTCTAAAGCTCTTGGTGCCTCTTGCAGTTGAAACTGTGCGTGAGGGAATTAGGGTGTCTGATGCACAAATATAAATCACTTCTTCCTCACCACCCTCTGACACGGTCCTGCAGAAAAAGGGGCTGAGGGGGCGGGAGCTGCTCGGATCCAGGCAGCCCCTCAGACACACCCAGTGCATCTCCTCCCTGGAGAAACAGAGGACTTCATTTTCCATGTTTTTCCACTTCTTTCCACGCTGGCAGCAACCAAAACATGCAGAGCACAGCGGGAATATTTAGATGGGTAAGAACATTAACGCCGAACACTCGTTTACTGCCAAGGGATGTTGTGGGGTTTCTCTCAGAATAATGAGTGAGGAAATCAGGAGCAGGATATTGGATACAGAGATGTCTGTGCTAAAAAGTGGTGAAAAGCCATCACTAAAAACTCCATCGTTGCTCAGAGGGTGGTCAGGCCCTGGCACAGGTTGGGCAGAGAGGCTGTGGCTGCCCCTGGATCCCTGGAAGTGTCCAAGGCCAGGTTGGAGCAACCTGGGCTAGTGGAATAGGGGCAGGGGGTTGGAATTAGGTGATCTTTGAGCTCCCTTCCAACCCAAACCATTCTGGGATTTTGTGATTGTCAGAAGAGGATCAGTAGTTTGTCCTAAATTAATGGCCTAATTTATATTGCATCATCATCTCTAAGGAGTTTTTATACATCTCTTCCTCTACAACTGACTTGAGAGCCTGTTTTTTTCCTGAAGGAAAAGGGTTCACAGCAGGGAAGTTGGAATGAGATGAGCTCCAAGGTCCCTTCCAACCCAAACCGTTCTGTGGTTCTGTGATTTAAATTTTTACTTGGATACCAAGCCCAGACTTTGAGTTTGTGCAAACGCTTTGTGTGACAGCATGTGATGAACTGCAGGTTCTTATTTACAACCCGTGGCTCAGGGACAGGGAGAACAAACAGGGCACATTAAAGGGTCACCAGGGTTCTCCAAAAAATCCCAGTAAACCAGCAGAGAACAGGCACTGCTGTGTAACAGCAAAGGGCGGAACACAACTGCGGTGTGTGTTTTCAGGTTTCTCTGTTGCAATTCATTTGACTTCCTAAGGGGAAAATAAAGGAATGTGAGGAAAGAAAACCATGCTGGGAGGGGGTTCACTGCCATGTCCATGGGGAAATTGTCCTCAAGGAAACTTGCAGATGCTCCTTGGAGGACAGTCTCTTCAGTTAAGGGGAAAGCACAGCTAAAACCTTCCACTGGGAAAGTATAAATCAGCTCTTCAAAGATGCTTCCTATTTTCCATATCTGAATTCTCCATCTTTGGATTCTTCATCTGTGAATTTAGGTTGGATTAGCACCATCCCTTTGCCCCTGGTAGCTGCTTCTGAGAGTCATCAGGAGACTGCTGGGAAATGAGGTGGGAGCCAGGGATATCCTAATTTGGGGTAGTTTATGGCATTTATTTTATTTTATTTTATATTAGATTTTATTTATATTTTATACTTAATTTTACTTTATTCACTCTTGTGACCCATCAGCCATCAACCTCTTCCACCGAAGGAGCTCATCCACTGGTGCAGGATTCCAGTAGCATTTGTGGGCACTGGCTGTGCTGTAATTAGCACCATTCTGTGATATTTTAACAGAACTCCAGTTTCAGCATCAAGCAGGAGAAAACTGATCCTGACAAGTTTGATGCCCTGCACTGGGCCAGGAGACTGATGAGATGGAAAAGGAAAAGACTGTCTCAGGGGAAGCAGATGGTTTCAGTAAAGGACCATCAATGCAAATCTAAGTACTCTTTTTAGGAATTCTGGTCTATTATTACAGCCTAAAGAAATTTAATTTAATTAATAATTGAGCTCCTTATCTTCAAGTTGCTCTGAGTGTGAACTTTAGTGTCAAAAATGGCCAGGAATTTGTTTTATGATGTGGCTGCAAGTGAGAAGCAACAGCAGCATCAAAAAAGGCAAACCTTTGCCAAAATTATACAGCAAAAAAAATGAAAATCATTTGTTTTGTGGAGTTTCATCAAGTCCAGTGTGCTGGTTAAAGACAGAGAGGAAAAGCCAAATCCTCAGATCCAACTGGGGCACTGCCTCACTCTGCAACTGGGATTTCCTGCACTCCGGGCAAAGCTTATCCCCTTTGTGTTGCCTCCTCCAGTTTTCCAAACTGCAGTGGTGATGGTTTTCCCACTGGGAATGCTGAGATCATATCCCACAGAACCACCAATAACGTGCTTTGGATTTTCTGCTGCAGAAATGCAAAATGTTGTTGATTATATTTTTTGTTCCCTTGCATTTTTTTTCCTTTTCTATTTCGCGATTTAGGTGCTCAGGAACTGATTTTGTGTTGTGCCCTGTTTTCTTAGTGCTCCTGTTTCCTCCTGCTGCGTTATCTGTGTGTTGTGGTTCATGAGTTTACTCGGTTTTCTCTTTAATCGCTGATTTTTAATCTCTGAGTAGTTTACTCCGTGTGGCAGCTGTACATTCACTGAGCAATCCCGTCTCTGTGGAGGGGTAAGCACTTGTGTCTTCAGAGTGCACAAATGGAAAAAATACTAATTTATCTTAATTAATTCATTACATACTAATTAAAATATATTGATTTCTGAGGCTGGTTGGTTGCTACCCACCTGGCTGAGCACTTTGGACTGTAAACCCAGCATCACTGGTGAGGAGGAATATTCACATACTCTATATTTCACTGCAATTAATAAATTAAAATATATTATTATTATTGTGATATGGATAAGCTCTAAAAGACGCCCAAAACTTGTGTTTTCCAGGTTTTTCTGCTGGATGGGGCACTGAAAATCTGTGCTTGGGGAGCAAGGAAGGATCTCTCAGCGCCAACCCTCGGTGTGATCCGGGTTTGATCCGGTACCCAGGGATGAAAAGGTTTGACTTTGTGAGAGCTGTGAGATTGTGAACAGTCTGACTGCACAATATTAACAACCCCCAGGGTCAAGGAGAGTGTTTTATTGTGCTCCATGATGTCACCAGAGATGGGACAACAAGCTGTTCTATTTTTTTTTTTTCAGCCCACGCAGATGAATAAAAGCAGAATAAGGGCAGAGTTATTGCAGGGGAGGAAAATGATCCAATAGTTCAGAGTAAAGGAATTATAACATGGGTAGAATCAGAGAATATCCTGAGTTGGAAGGGGCCTACAAGGAATGGGCATCCAACTCCTGGCCCTGCACAGGACAGCCCCAAAATCCCACCATGAGCCTGGGTATCCTGGGAAAATGCTGTGCTAGAAAACTGGGATAAAGTTACATTGCTGATCATCTGACGTTGCTGGCATTATTCTGCAAACTTCACCAGGAAATATTGAAATTGTTGCTATTCTGCAAAACTGTGGCTGGATGGGTTGAGCCCAGCTGTGAATGTCCTCTGAAAAACACTGGATTTTATGGTCACCCTCCATAGGAAAAGTAATATTCTGTAAGTCTAAGAAATTGTGGGATAATTTTGAGGCTTTTTCCTACGAAACTACCCAAGGGCGACATATTCTGGATGCAGCCTTGTAATCTACTCTGTTTAAATATGTTATTTACTGTTGACTTGTTTTGTAGGACTTGGAAAACTGTGGTGAGGCTTTTTGGGAAGGCTGAGGATGCTGCTCCTTCCCAGGATAATCTCCACTGATTCTCCACTCTTTGGTCTTCCTTCGACATCCCTTCTGGTTCAACCTTCTCACCAATTACATGGCAAGTGTACACAGGTACCATTAAAAACAGAAGCAAAAGTGGTATTTAAGAATTTCTTACCTCTGAAAGCTTGAAAAATTCCTTTTCCACAACTTTTCTTAGCAGAGAAAAATGAACCAGTAAAATTGGCAGCAAAGTCTTGTTGTATCTGCATCCCTTGAACATATTTTAGAATGGAAAATGCAATAATTATTCACAAGTTGGGAAAGCTCTGAGACCAAATTTAAATAATCTTGCAAAAGTTTGGAAAGCTCCGAGACAAAATTTGAATAATTTTTCCGAAGTTTGGAAAGCTCTGAGGCCAAATTTGAATAATTTTTCCCAAGTTTGGGGAGCTCTGAGGCAAAATTTAAGGTTAATTTGGCAGGTGAAGTTTCAAGGTAGAACACATCTGAAATTTCATTTTTTTTCATGACATCGTTTCCAGGAGAAGAGGATTTACATCATGTTAATGTGCGGATAACCTTGGGAAGTAGGTGAATGGTCTCATTAGTGACTTCATGGAAAAATCCATTCTTATTTCTGAGCAGTTGCTCCAGCGGTGCCGACTGCCCTAAAATATGCAAAATTAATGGGGTGAACACCAGCAAAACCAGGTCCAGAGATATCCAAGAGTAAGGAGCTAAGGATAAAAATCTGTGATGTCTGGCTCTTCCTTTTCCCTGCCTGATTCCTCTCTAATTCCGGCTGCTTAACTGAACTTAACTTAAATACAGACACCGCAGTCGGGGTGTTTGTTCAAGCCCTGAGCTGACAAGTATAGAGCACTGGCCATTATTTCTGCTGGGGAGTCAGAGGTTTGAGCCATTCATTCCTACAGCCCCACAATTCCTTGAATTCCCAAAGCTTCCTCAAGGACAGCTATCACGTCTCAGCCCCGTGCAGTGACAGATGGGATACAACGTGTCATGTGATGGATAACGCTGGAGCCACAGCACTTAATCCTTCTAATACTAATAGCAGCATTATCATAGAGATTTATGGGAATGTCAGTTCCGAGTTCCCAGTTCCATTCATGGGTTTTTTAAAAACTTCAGCTGCGAAAAACACGCATCCATCCCATTAATTCTAATTATCATGGTTCATCTTCTCAGCAGTTTTGTACTCCGGAACCTTTCAGCGCAAATTAACGTACCAAAAAAGTGTATTAATTAATATTTGTAGCTTTTAATTTCTGCAAGAGTGTTGTCTGGAAGCAGCTGGCAGTCCAGGGCCGCTGCTATTGAATCTTTGCCAAACAAGTGCAGATGTAATTTTGTTATCTCTTGCTTAGTCATTTACGCAAATTAATTTGAACAATTAGCCTTTTACTGGTCCGTCATGAATCATGCAAAAGGGATCTGCCAAAAAACATTGCCAGTTGACAGGGAAGAATTGGTTAACACTGTGAGTCTTACAGAAAGGTGTGACTGTGCTTGGGATAAAGGACTACTTCAGGGAAAATTTGGAGTGGTTTTTTTTTTTTGTCTGGGGTTTTTTGTTACGTTTTACAGTTGGTTATTGTTGGAGGATAATTTGGGGTCTTTGTTTTGGGTGGATAACAAAAAAAAGGGATGTTCTTTGCCTGAATGTTGTCTTGACCTCACCGCTTGCAGAGCTGTGATGAGGTTCTGCAGGAGAAGAGGTCTGTGGTGAGATCAGATAATCCACAGGAACAGATTTCCAAAGGAAAACCACCCAAGTATCGAATTTCTTTGGACATTAATGTAAAGAAGTTCTGTTACCTTACCCAGATCTCTCTCCTCCTTGTTAAAGAGGATTCCACATAGGAGCTAAAACTTAACTAAGTTGACTAACTAAGAGTTAACTAACATGGAACATCTCAACTCGTATGAAAACTGGGTTTAAGTGACAGCAAACTCGGATGTTTCGTTGCTCTTTTCTTAAATATCAAACTTATTTTTCATCAGATAATCAAACTTAGCAGCAGACAATGCCATCCAGAGATGTCGAGTGATGTTGTCCATGACAATCTGTCTCATTTGCCGTTGTTGTAGAGTTTATACCCCGTTATTTTCTGTTTCCTCGACAATCTTACATACGTCCTTTCAGTTTCAATTGCACTGCAGAAATCTGAGCTTTGTGATGGATATTCCTGATTCACAGCCAAGTTAATTGTCAGCTGTCCCTTTGATTTCACTGTGGAGAGAGTTCTTGAAGTTTTGGAAGGTGACTGGAAATGCTGTTGAGTTGAAAAGAATCCGATGGTCTGCTGCTTTCAGAACCAAGCGATTAGGTTGATATACTAATAATATATTGATATATCTTGTTATATATAAAATTAGTGATAATACTGATCTATTTAAGTAAAACATAACAATTCTGTTAAGTAAAACACCTGATTCTGAATCACATGCTTTTCTCGCCCTCACCCCTCTCTGCACGAGGTCGGTCCTGCAGAACACGTGCAGATTTGGGGCTTGCTGGGGCATTAACAGGACCATCCGTCCTGTTCTGCCTGAAGTGGTGACTGTAGCTGTGGAAACAACTCCAGAATTCACTATTTCTTTAGTGGAAATCACACTGAATCTCCCCCAACCTCTGACTCTTTGTTACTGAGCCAGGCGGTGCTGTGCGAATTCCATCGCTCGAGCCGGGATGGAAGGTGTGGGTCCCTCTCCCTCTTAATTGTTTTTTACAAGCTGCCATTTCCCAGCCTCTATTGTTATTTCCATTTGTCCATCTGATTGCCGAGAGAAGAGACCAGATGTTGCGTGACAAAATCAGAGCTATTTGCAATCTGTTGGAATTCTTCGAAATTGTGCCGGGGATCGTTTTGTGAGAACTGATCCTGTAGTCCGTGCTCGTGCACGTGCATCACCCCCGGCACGAGGTGTCCTGTTGGAACCTGTGCCCAAATTAAACACACGTGTCCTTCGGGGCATTTGGGGGAACGTTTGTGGTGGGGAATGATGCCCGGATTTGGAACTCGCCCCTTAGAGGCCCCGCATCCGTTTCCATTTCATCGATGCATTTCCATTCAATCAAACCACAGATCATTATTGCACCATAAAACTTGAAATCAGTTAATGTTTTTTTAATATAATATATAATACAATATAATGTGGGGCTCAAAATTTGACTGAGGTTTTTCCTGCAGCAGAGTGATCCCATTTTATTTACTAAATCATAATTCCCAGCAAATAGTCCCTTCTACTGAGTTTATCAAACCGAGCCCTGCCATCCACCTGCTTTTAGGATCTCTGGCTAATCAGAGAAGTGGTCTCTCACTGCCACACTGAGAAGAACAGAGTTAGTTCCCCTGTAATTGAAAGTATCAGTAGTAAACTTGGCTGGAGCTTGATTAATGGTGTATTAAAATCAGAGTCTTCGTGGTGAGTGCTAGATGAGGAGTTTGGGGCAAATTACTTGGTTACTGGGAAACCTTTAAATTTTAATCATGGAGGCACTTCAGCATCATTAGGAACTGAAAAAGACAATGGGAACTGGGGGGAAGTTGTGTGAATTGATGTGCTTTTCAATCTCTTCTTCTGTGGGGCTGTTGAGTGAGGCAGGGGCTGCCAATCGAGGATCCTCTTGCTCCCCATGCCTTTGATTGCTGTTGTTATAATTTAATATTACCCAGCTCTTTGTGATCATGGAAATCAGATGAGTTACTTGCAAAAGATGGAAGGTTTTAGCATAAGAAAATAGTTTAAGAGGCCGGTTTGTCTCTGCTGTTTGGTTGCAGAGAAGAATGGGGTGGGGGGGACGGACTGTAACTTGTACTTAGACCTACTTGAAATAGATAAACAGCTGTTTTACACGTGTTTATTGTTTAATGTGATAATAATATGAATCTCAAACTTACATTTACACAGCACATAGTCTGAGTTATGTGTAGCCAGTGAATGCCTGCTCATATTTGCACCCACCTTCTTTAGACTTTTAAAGTTTCACCCAGCTTTTGTTAATTTTACTGGGCTAAATAAATGACTTTGTTTCCTTCTCATCACTTAAGAGGGGCTGGATTTTACCTCAATATCCCTTTTCCATATTTTGGTGAATTTTCCCCCTGGCTGTGAACAGTACCTGCTTTTTGTGTTCTTGGGGGTTGTTGTATCAGTGCTTTGGATTCAGCATATTATGAACTCTTTGCCCTCTTCTTCCATTGCCAAGCAATGAGTTCAAGCTCCCAGAGCAAAAAAAAAGTTCCAATTATTCACCTGTAAATTCCTGAACTTGAAGTTTTGTGTTAGCAAATGTTATCCTGCCCCTGTAACTGAAGTCGCCCGGTCATTTAATTCACCTGTGGTCCAATATTCCTTTGGGTTGGCAGTGCCTCCCAAATTCCTGCCAGGGAAAGAAATGTAATTGGTGTAGGAGCATTCCCTGTCAAATTAATTATCAAAATTGTTAAATAAGATCGGTTCTGACACCTGAGCAATGTAGGATTAAAAGGGATTTCTCCAAAGCCACTTTGGAGTGCCGTGAAGATGAGATGCTCTAAATCCTGGTGTGTTCTCCAGAGAAACATCCATTTTCCTTCTAAGGGAAAACTGACTGGGAAACACGCACTAGGAAATTTTAGGCTCGGAAAAGAAGGTTATTTCTAGCAAAGACAGAGCTGCAGCAACAAAAGATTTACAGAAAATAAGATTATTTTTGCAATACCTACATCAGTTACTTAAGAGAAGCTGCTCAGGCTGAACTTTCTGCTCATGCCAAAGGCAGGAATATTCCTATAGGATTCGGGAATCATATATCCAAGGTGTTGGCCTTAAGAAGGCAGAGTAACAATCTGCAAGGAAGCCTTTCCCTAGGACTGCCCTATCCACCCATTCACTGGATTTCTGGCTGATCCAGGTTAGAAATATTTCTCAAAGTTTTCACAAATCGGGAAACCATTCTCCATCCAAAATAGCCACAGGCTGGAATTCCGGCCATGTAAGACCAAAATGTGAGAGGAAGAGACAAATCCCGGCAGGGTGAGTTGTGGGGTTTTTTTTCCCCTCCCTTTTAATAGGTACTGTGTACTTAGGAATTGGGAATATCAGAACAAGTCCTAGTGGGGGTTATGGATTTAGTGGAAGGGGATGAAATTGCTGTGGAAACATATAACTTATTAAATTTTCTCATTCAGATGTTTATTATATGATTTATGGTGACTTAAGCTTATTATGTGCCCCTCTTTAATTTGTCGTGTAATAACTGTGTGTACAAATACAGCCAAGCTGCAACAAATTCACGTGTTCTGAGCAGATAAAATACTATAAGAATTCGCCCTCTTGATTCTCTCTCTCTCTCCCTCACTCTGATCAACCAATTGGCCTTTGTTTACAGTGCAACCCTCTAATTTCAGCCGGTATCAGGTCATTCCGTACATCTATTGCTACAAAATATCCGAAATATTTCAGAATAACTCCCAAATATTCACGTATTTCAGCGCTATTTCTGATGTAGGGCATTTTAACAGTAGAACAGTGTTCCCAGGGGTCTGTAAGGTGTGTAAGGTCCTGTGATTTCAGACACCTCACTTTTATATTTCCACAGCCCAATTTGGAGCTCAAAGCTGCAGAAAATTTGGAGGCTTCTAAAAATGGGGTGCTTGTCTAATGCAGTTTAGATTTGCCTTGTCCAAATGAGGAGCCTAGGTGTGATAGGCTCAGGTAATTAATTAATTTCAGACTGGTAGTAAAGCTCTGCCTGGTGGGAAGGGCTGGAAACAAGGGGCCAGTCCATGGAATTGCAGGGATTCACTTCCCAACAGCACATCTGTTTTTTTTTTTAATAATTATGTCAATTTATAGCTTTTTTTTTCATTTCTTTTTCTTTGCTTTAATTTCCCTTTCCCTTTCCCTTTCCCTTTCCCTTTCCCTTTCCCTTTCCCTTTCCCTTTCCCTTTCCCTTTCCCTTTCC
>JAWMRA010000164.1:2324241-2356441 GCA_035584735.1 Pseudotriccus pelzelni
GCCTAAAGGGGCTCCAGGAGAGCTGGAGAGGGACTGGGGACAAGGCATGGAGGGACAGGACACAGGGAATGGCTTCCACTGCCAGAGGGCAGGGAGAGATGGGAGATTGGGAAGGAATTGCTGGCTGGGAGGGTGGGGAGGCCCTGACACAACTTTCCAACCCAAACCAGTCTGGGGTGTGATGATTCTGTGTTCCTCAGACCTCCCAAACCAGCCTCATTCTGGATCCCATCCCAAATGTGCAATCCCATATCCCATCACCTGCCAGGTGTGTAGGTTTGGCTGTGCTTCAGAAGATCCCATAATTATCCCTAAATGCCCTGAGTGCTGCTTGTGCTCCACTGCTCTGTCCACCTGAAGAAACTGTGACATTTTAGTGGGATATAAACCCTCTGCTTCCATGTGAGAAGTTTTCTTCACTGGAAGTGATTTTAGGAGGGCTCTGCCATCCCTCTGGAAGGCCCCTGTGCTCTCTGGGTTATTGCTGAATGACTTCACACTCCCACTTTTCCATCTTTCTCAAAGGCAAAAAACCCCCCCTCTATTTCCCTGTGGGAGCATGAAGGCCACAGGAAGGGAATTGCTCATCTCTGTTTTTGAGGATCACACCTCTCTTCCTTCCTTTGCTTCCATGAATCTATCCCTACCGTGGGAACACTGGGAACAAGGGCAAAGGAATGATTTCAAGCTGTTGGTTCCCAGTTCGCTGACACCTGTATTGGCTGTGTGCGTGAAACCACTGCAGGAAAGATCCACCTCCAGGAGCTGGTGCTTCCTTCCTTTAAAAAACAAAAGGTCAATTTAATGTATCCAGAAAATAATAGAGACAAATAATTGAAGTCAATAATAACCCTGAATCCAAGGTGTAGCAACTGGCCTGGATTCTTGGATAAGGGTGAGCAGCTCCTGCTCTTATTGTGAAATATTGCTAACAAAAATTCCCAAGACATCGTGACTTTCTGACCCCCCATCCCAGGAATGTTTTCCCTCCCTGTCATCCTTTATCCAGGCACCGAGAAAACACCACAACCACCTGGAAGCTGTACTGGTTTCACCTGCTGAGCTCACCTGATCCTGGCAGAGAGGCATTTGTGCTGCTGCTTATAAGGGAGTCACTTTTCCCAGTGTGCTTCCCCTGCATTGAGGTGTGGGATTAATCTGCTCGTGGGGCTGGATATAAGGATGCATCCTCCTTTATGTACACACAGAGGTAAGTAAAATCAGGGGTTTAAATAAGGATAGTATTGGGGTTTTTTCTCATTATTTTTATGCTTTCTTTTCTTTTTTCATGGAATTTTAAAGGTGTTCCATCTCTGCAGTGTTGGATGATTATGGGTGTTTGCCATTCCTTTTTGTCACTTATGAAATCCGGATTTTTCGTACATACTATGAATAACTTAGCCAAATTCTTTATTTCTGTGTGTTGGGGTCCCTTCCACTGCTCGCAGCACTGTCCTGCTGTAGGGATTTGAAGCTGCCTAAATGAAAACTCCCCACCCTTTGCAATTCCCTTTCCCAGCACAACCTCCTGTGAAATCCTATGAAAAGTAAACACCACATTTCGTGGTTTTGACACCAGTTCAATAGCTTAAATTAATATAAGTAATAATATTGCCAATCCAGGGTGATTTCCCCCCTCCCCTTTTGTGTCATATGTGTGTATAGAACAATTGGAAAAATGATTTGAACTTCTTCAGGGATGGGTTTGTTCCTCCAGTGACTTTATTTATGCTTGGCTGGAACATCTTCTCTCACACCTCTGGGGTGGAAACTATAGATTAGATTTAGTAGTTTGATTTTATTGTACAATAACCAGGGCTCAGAACTAATACAAAAACTTTATATTCCCAATAACGTGGTTTATGTTAGTAAATATCCAGCTATTTCTGTCAGATTTCTGGCTTTTTAAAGCAGTGGAGAAGTTGAAAATTTAGAGTGGAGTAAAATTCTAGTGGAACATGTCCCTGCCCATGGAAGGGGTGGAACAAAAGGAACTTTTAGGCCTCTTCAACCCAAACTCTTCTATAATTCCATGATGTGCAAACATATGCATCGCTAGAAAATCCATATTTATTCCTGATTTCACTAACCAAGAGCACAGGAAAGGGTTGTGGAAGCTTTTATACCCTTTACATAGAAAGGGCTGAGTAGGGGCTTCATTTTCCTCACAACTGGCATCAGATGTCTGGAAGATCTTCCTGGGGGGTCATCCATCCTCGTGGCACTTCCAGAAATCATGTGGTTTAGGGTTTGAGAATGGAGGATTTGGGAGATTTTAGTTTTTGGAATAGAAAAGGCTTAAAAATAAAAGGTTCCTTTCACAAGAGTTGTAGATTTTATATCATTTCTCCCAGGACAGGGAAAGCAAAGGGTGATATTATAGGAGACAGGAGGAAGAGCCAGTGATGGTGTGGAACCATCTTTTCTTTAACTCTCACTATCCCAACTAGTCAGAGTGGTCATTAATGCCATTTATAGCACTCTGGTCACATTGTAGTTACTGTCCCAACAGCACAGCTTGGATTTACTGCTCTAAGGGATGGGAACACAGAGCCTGATATTTCTATCTGTAACAAATTAACACTGTGTGTGTCCTGTCCTGCTGGGGAGGAGCATCCCTTAACTTTCACAGTGGCATGTCAGCATTTCCCTCCAAATCCTTCCTTTTCGGAGTGTTTTGGGAAACTTAATAAAAGTTGAGTTTGTTGCTGATTTGTCAGAGAGTTTTCCCTGCTCCCACCCAGCTGTGCTCGTCCCTTGCTTGGATTTTTGAGCTCTTTTATGCTTTATTTTATGGATTATGATGTATTTCTGTGGCACACAATATAATGGAACCCCAGTCCTGGTGCAGAGCCAGACAAATTATCAGCCAGGACGTATCAGATGCGTAGTCCAAGTGACTAAATATCTCTATTAACTATTACTGTAAATATTTCAATGCTTTAGGTGGATTTGGTGATGCAATTTTGTGTTCAGTAGATGAACGTTTTCGTTTTAGAAAAAGGGATAAAGAAGCAGTAAAAAGATGACATTAAAATACCTTGGAGAGTGATTGTATCTTAAGGTACAATAGGAAGGTTTGGGTAGGTAATAGGTCAGGAGATGAAATTCTAGCTAAGTGTAAAGGGAAACACAGAGGTGAAACAACTCTTGAATGAGTTGGCTACAGAAAAACACTGAAATGGCAAGAAAAGCAGATTAGTACAAGAAAAAGTTTGTGACTGGAGATGGGGCATCTCCTGCTGACTCCTCCTGGTGCTCTTCCCCGTGGCTCTGTCAGATGGAATTTCATGAGCAACGAAAGCATTTAAAGATGAAGATATTGCAGGGTGACACAGCAGTGTGATACTATTTTAGATTAAGCCTTCTGCTTCTCACCACAGTGACTGGATTCAGAAGGATCTGAACTGTTATTTCAACCTGTCTGTGGGCACTGGCCAATTTTTATTCTATCCTGTACTCCCTGCTTGTATTTTCAAGGGTATTTATATATATATATATGCATATATAAAAAAATATTTCTCTCTATATAAATATATGGTAGGGTATTTTATTTTCCCCTCGTGGGAAGCTGAGGTTCTGGGGCACAAGGTGGCAGCAGAAGGAAAATTTGCTCCCATCAGCACTGTCTGCCCTGTCTAAACTGCACAAATGTGAGGGCCCTGCTTGAGTTTTTCAAATGGTTTGAGCAGATTCGATAAGATTTAATAGAACTTCCCTCTCAGACAATCCATCACTTGAGCGCCTAAAAAATCCCCTCCCTCTTCCAAAGTATCAGTAACACATCTTAAATAACTTGGAAATATTCAATTATTCGTTCAAACATTCAAAAGCTCATTCAATTCAGAACATTTTTGGTGGTTTTTTTTTAGTATTACATTGGTCGTTCTACCGAAGTGAATGTCAGAAAAATTTCAGTGAGGTTTATTTTAGACCTTCATCTCCTGGTGTATTTCTTTGGTTTGGCTTTATGATCTTCATACTCTGTAAGACAATTCCATGTTAACTGTGGTGTTTGTTATTCCATGCTTTGGAAAAATGATGCTCAGGGAGGTCTTTTTGGATGTGTTAATGGGGCAGAAATACCCTCTTTAAGTCAAATTACAAGTTGTTCTGCTCATGTGGCAATTATTTTGCATCAGCTTTGTTTTCTGAAGCCAATAAATCCCACAAATCGCAGGGGATATATTTGGAAAACTCAGTTTCCCTGAGTTTTGGGAGGCTCACGCAAACCTCTTGTTTCACTTCATTTCTTTCTGCTATTATCAAAAATATAGTGATTTTTTTTTTTTTGCACACTTTTCATGTCTCCAATATCCACCTACCTTGTTAGGCTGAAGTTTGGTCCTCATAAAATTTATTCTACAAATGAAGTTTTCACCCTCAATTCTCATCTCCTGTCTCCCTGTGCACGTTTATTTTTGGGGGGATAAAGCAAAAAAGCAATAAAAACAAACCCTGAAACCAAAATTTACTGGGAGACTCCTTGTAAATTTAGACTCTGAAAGTGCTCTAATGGAAGATGAGCTTTAAGGTCGCTTCAAACCCAAACTCTTCTATGATTTTTTAATTATAGATATGTATACTTTTATTCTTTTCTAGGTTATCATAGCCCCATCCAGACTTTATGTTGGTATTTTTGGGGGCTTGCTTTTAGTTTTGGATTTGGTCTTTTTTGCTGTTGTTTTCTCCCCAGTATTAAGGCCTGAACTGGTCCCTACCTTTGGATGGAAGGAATTAATTGATTTCCATGCTGATCTACGTTTCCCATGGAGAAACACTTTGATTCTTTGCAGGGTTTGGTGCAGCTAAAAGTGGGCAGAACCTGAATTTCAGAGCGATCTGATTTCATAAGAGTGACTTTCCAGCTCACTCAGCCTACCTGAAGGTTCCCACCTTTAGCAAAACTGCCCCAGACATGAATTTTTTGTCTATTTGTTCATTTTAAGACCTCTATATCAAAAATAACTCCTTCTTCAGCATGATGTGAAACACAGGCACTGATTTATTATGACGGAATTATCAGATTTTTATTTCTTTTATGATGGATTTTTAAATTTTTACTTCTCTTAGATTCCTTCTGTCCTTTTGTTTCCCACCAAGTGTCTTTATTTTGGTGGCGAACAGCCGCAGTTTCTTAAAGTTAAGTCAGATAATTATCCAAAGTTTAGTTTTATTCAAAACCACACCTATTCTAGAGAGGGTGGATGGGACATGGTGTAAAAGACTTGGGGATGTTCTTAATAACAGGAGTTTTAATACCCTCAAAATATTAGGAGAGGACCTGAAAGGTGGAGAACCTCAAAATAGGAGGAAATACCTTCTTTTGAAACACTTTTAATTTATTATACCATTATTATTCTCAGTTCATTTGTTTCCCAAATTGTACCTAGATCACAAATCCTTTAAATATAAACAAGGGAAAGGGATATAACTGCAATACTTTCTTAGTCAAGCAATTTTTTTAGTGTCCAGTAGCTCTCTTAGCTGATACGAAGAATTTCTGTCTTCCTACAAATAAAAAGTGCTGCCAGCAATGAATTACAGCTGAGTTAAGGTTTGGGAAAGGCCCATCCCTATGGATTGGTTTATTCCTTTCTGCTGTCTGAGGGGGTTATGACTCTCTGTACCTTGTCTGGCTTTCAGGGTAGATGAAACACTCTGCAAAATATGAATTTTTCAATTGAGGTTGGCCACACATTCTCTTTTTAATGAAGATCTTACCCCACCTCGCTGCAGAAATTAGGAACATTAACATGCCATGCTGAATTTTGGGTGGCCTTTTGTCCAAGGAGCTAAACCCCAGCAATGTTTGGTGTCATCTGGCAAACCTGCATCTACATCCTTGGCATTTTCACCCTCGTTTGGGTTTTTCTGCCCTATAGCTGCAAGTTGTGGGTGATGAGGTTCAACAAAGGTGCTCCATCCACTTCCAAAGCCAGGATCTGGGGGTGGAACAAACTAGAAGTGCAGTTGTTGCCCAGACTAAGCGGGAATGGGGGACAGGGTCAAGTTTCCAGGTCTCCAGGAGACAATTGCTGTTGGGTTTTTTTTGGGGGGGGGGGGCTCTCTGTTGAAGGAGTTAATTAATAAAGGCAGAAATCCCTCCTTCTGTTCTGCTGGATGCAGGCTTAGGAAAATCCTGCTTGGTCTGTGGAGACCAAACTCCCCAGTGTGAGTTTGTGTAAATAATGACTTCAGAGCTCACCCTTTTGCTCAAACAGCTGTGTTGGTCCAGATGTTTTTATTGTTGTTTTAGTGTCTCCACTAAATGGGCACCACAGAATTCCTTGGGTTGGAAGGCACCTTATAAAGCATCTAATTCCAACCCTCCATGGAGCTGGAACCCCAGCCATGGCTGTAGCCGGGAATTTCCTCCCATGGGAGTTCTCTACACCCCCTGGTCTTCAAGTGAATATGTTGGAGATGTTCTCTCAGTACAATATTCTGCTGGAAAGGCACCATCAACATTGGGATTTTTTGGGGAAATGGTGGAATAACCATCTCAGCGTGTAATCCAAACACCTCCAAGTTAATTGTAATTAATCTTCCAGGTTCAGACAGTAATGCATTATTGAAGGTGCTCGTGTTCTTATCAGTGTTTACTGAGGGGGAAAAAGGAAAAAAGGGGGGGAAAAAAGGAAAGGGTGGAAAAAGAGCGGAGGAAAAAAGGTAAAAAATGGAGGGGAAGGGGAAAAAGAGGGGAAAAAAAAAAGAAAAAAAGAAAAAGAAGTGGCACTTTTAGACTCTTTCCAGTTGATGCTCCATGTTGTGACACGTCGCGTAAAACTGCATCTGTTAGGCTGAAATAAGAACGTAAGAGGGACACTTTGACATGAGGGATCACAACACAACCAAACTGCAGGCGCACGGGAAAGGCACCGCGGCGCTGGCGGCGGTAACCGCGGCCCCGAGAAGGGGATTCAGCCGAGCTCCCAATCCGTGCTCCTGCCCTCACGAGTTTCCCCTCCTAAAGCTGGGCCCAACCCGGCCGTTTTCCGCTGGCAAAAACTCCTGGTGGCTCCCGAACGCCGGAGCGGAACCCTCAGGATCAGTCCCAGGAGGGGGGTTATGTTTTTTTTTTTTTTAATTCCTCCCCACCCCGCGCCTGTGAAGTATAAAATAGGCTCAGATTAAGCAAGCAGACTTGCTATTTGACGGTTTAGGAAAATATTTGAGCGTCTCTGTGGCAGGAGCGCTCGGAACGTTTGGCAAACCAACGCTCGCGGTTACGGAACCTCGGGATGAGCGTTTTCCGCCGGCGTGGCTGGGAGCTGGGATTCGGAGGGAACCACTCAGGCTGCTGAACTCTGACACGCCTGGTAACTTGTGTCTTTCGCAGAAGAACTTTGTCAAGTATGGGAGCTCCTGCTAATAGCACATCCATCTTTCTGCACGCCATAAATCTCGAGGAAATTTCTATTACTCTGCAATTTGTCTGGCTTATGCTATTTATTAGCCATTTTATTCTGCTGCTTTAAGAAGTAATGTGATGTTCATTTTATTGCTGGTTCAATAAATTGTTAATTATAATGCAGTGATTGCTGCTGACGTGATTTAAAAGCCACATTAGCACTATAGCATTAAGTTTTAACTATTTTACCCTTCAATTCCCTGTTTATACAACAGTAAAAGGAAAATAGCCTTAGACTAATTTAAAAAATGAAGGTACTTGTATCTATTGATCACATGATGCACTAGAAACTTTTGTTGGTTTTTTTTTTTGAAAAGGTTACATTCAGGTCTGAAAAAGAAAATGCATCAGCTGAGCGCAGTCTCACTGTTCAGCAAAAAGTGTTCTTAAAGCAAGATTAACCCCAAAGTTAAATTAACAGAATTACTTAGTTAAATTAGGACAATTGGCCTAATAGATTAAAGGGACAAAATACCCAGATAAATCATAATCATTTTATAGTTATGTGTAGCTTTGGGTGCCCATTTTGTATAATAATGGAGCAGAAAGGAGGCTGAGATTGGAAAGAATCCCTATTTTCTCCAAGGATGTTGTAAATGGGATTGGGAGGAATCTCCATTTTGCTGATTTCAAGTAAAATCTTAATTGCTGCAAGTCTAATGATACATCCTTGGCTGAGCAAGGACAGAGATCTGACTCTGAACCAAAATCCCCACACAAATATTGTGCAGGATAAAACCATGGAAAGGCTGAACCTGGAGCGAAAGGGGACACTTGCTGTCTCTGGGAAACATAAACATAGAGATTTTGGGCAAAAATATAAACTTTTCATAGTTAAATACTGTGGATTTATTTATTCTAATTTAGTTGAGCGAACTACGCTCACAGAAACAGAGGAGGGAAAAACAGAACAATGAAAACCAGTATATAAAGCTGTTATATTTGCATCTACATATATATAACATCCATAAAAATATGCATTAAAGGAATAATGGATCTAAGTTTTCCTGCAAACCACCACCAGAGCTGACGTACAGCTCCCAAAGACTGGAAGCTGGAGCTCATCAATTCAAGCAAAGCCATTTAAATACATAAAAGAATGTAAATTTGAGCTGTTCCCATCTAAATGGGTTGACCCTGCCATGGAACCGTCCCTTTCCAAAGTCTGTGGCCAGACTTTGAGGCTGCAGCAACTCTGGGTTAAAGCATCACGTGAGCACTGTAAGGAAAGACAGGTTCAATATGTAATTAATAATCCAAATTAAAAAAAATAATTAAAATAAACCAGGGAGGTGTGGCTATGAGAAACCTCCTGGTTTGAGGTTCCCAGCTCATCCCTCTTCCAGCCTTTATTGGGGGATCCAGTCCTAGGCAAACAGAGAAATAGCAACAAGTCTTTTCTTCCTAGTTAGAGATTTATTGAATTGAATTAAACACCTAAACATTACAGAGAGTTCTGAAAGAGAGAAATGTTATCTTTAAAGATCTGCCCAGAAGAGACTTTACTGCTCCTTAACTAAGTCAGAAATAATTATTAACTTGATGACACCTGTTTTCAAAGGTTTCTCCTTTAGAACTGACAGTGGTTTTGTTGCAAGCGAAGAGCTTTAATTATTTGCTTAAAGTAAAGATCTTTTTCCTAAAGAATAGTTTCTGCCAGGATAATGTATTTAAAAAAAAACCCAAACCAGCAGCCCACCTCCCACTTGAATTTTGATAAATGCTAATTTATTTTGATAAATAGAACTTATTTTGATGAGTCCTAACTTATTTTATTTAGCCATCCCTCATTTGGTTTGTGTTTAAGACACTGGTTGAACTGCTTGCATGAAAGGACGGGTTTTGGCACTGGTCTTGGTAAAAATTAGGGATATAAGGAAAAGTTTGGCAGCCAGTTAGCTCCAAGATTTCAGGCTTTGGGAGCAAAGATCTGAGCTAAAGGGACTGATAAAGCTTGCTGAGCTGTCATAATGTACTTAAAATCCTATACTTGACTTAGTACTACATGACACTCCAATAAAAGAAATTAGGGCATAAAAAAAAAATTACTGTGGCCCATATTAAGCAGATTTAAAACTGGTAAACTAATTGCAAAAAGTAATTGGGATGTTTTCAGCAACACCTCCCAGAGATCCAGCCATGGCCTGATGCTCTTCCATGAGATGACTAATGATCTGGAAAAAAGATCATCTTTTAAAGCTTGCAGGTCACGGGAGAAATAGGGGAAGGATAAATAAGGAGAGGGAATAGTCATTTCTGGAATAATCTGGATTATTTTGGAGGAAAGAGACTGATTTTTAGAGAGAGCTTCAAAGGTGACTTTGTGCTCCATCAGGAGACACTGAAGAACCAGTGGGGAAGGGAATAATGCTACAAAAGCAAGATAAAACTGAACCTGAAGCTTTCTTGAGCAGCAAAAATTTACCCATCCTGGTTTCCCCAAGAGGTGCCAAGAAGCTCTTCCTGGGGCAGCAGCGTGGCCACTGCTTGGTATCTTTGGACTGGGGATGCTCAGGGACTTTGTGCTGGTGCCAAGGTGGTCTTCTCATCTGGCTGAGCATCCTGGGCACCCTGGCAAAGCTGGAGTGGGTTTTTGTGCTCAAGGCTGGTTTTTGGTAAAGCCAGGTTTAAAACCCGCCCGTTTGCAAAGGTTTGGTTTGAGTTGGTTTGGAAAACCCAGGTAAATGTTATCTCTACCAGGGCCAAACAGGAGGCTGTGGGGTGGGAGGCAGTGTGGTGGGTGTGATGCCTACAGGGGATGTGAACTTCCAGCTTGGAATTGCTCTTCTCAATTAACTAATTCTGTGCTGCACGAGGGAGTGGATAATTGGGGGTCAGCACCTGGTCTGGGGGAAGGTTCCCTGCCCATGGCATGGATTTGGAACTAGATGGGTATTAAGGTCCCTTCCAGCCCAAATTATTCTGATTACCCACCTTATTTATCCCTAAGAAAAAAGGTGGGAAGGCAGGTCTGAACTCCTGAAACTCCAGGAATGCAGAGCTCAGCCAGCACCACGAATAGAGTTGCCCAGCACAGAAAACTGAACAGCCTTTAATGGAGGGCATGAAAGAAAGAGTTAAAAAAAGTAGATTGAAAAGCAAGCACACAAGTTTACTGGAAAAAATCACTTTCTTCCACATAGGAAACTGCATCAGGAGAATAGGGAGAGCAGGGCTTAAGCTGATAAAGCCACCACTACGAGTGTCTGCTGCAGCTTTTACAAAGTGTTCAAGCTGCGACTTTGGAAATGCCAATTTACTGTTGGCTCTAAAAAAGGAGGTATAAAGTTATTCACAAAGCCATAAGAGACAAAGAAACTTCTGATGAACTGTGCAAGCAGATGCTTTATGCTGGAGAAGCACATTCTGCAGGCTGCATATTATTAGTTTGTGTTTTTTTTGGGAGTGCTGCAATGTGCTGGGTAATTGCAAATGTAGATGCAGGCAGGGTTTGGACCCCGAAGAGTTTGTCCTGGGAGGAATGTTCCTGTTTGTGGCTGGGGGGGGTGAGGTGGGGATACATTTAACAGGCACAGGCTTCTGAAAAATAAGCTGATTTTTCAGGCTGGAGCTGCAGTTTAGGTTAGAAACCTCATATTGGTTATTTTTACGTGTTAAAAATCAGACCCCACCTACTGGAAGGGGTGTGAGTCCATAGATGCTGTGAAGGGTTTGGGCACCAAAAGGCTTCTGATGGGAGCTATGATAAAATGTCTGGATCACCTAAAAAGCATTCCTGAAATCAGGGTATTTTTCTTCCCAGAAATGTTCAGGATCTGGCTACAATTATGAGAGGCTGAGCAAAGCAATACCAACAGTCAGTGATATAATAAGTTCTGCACATGAGTGTTACAGAAATTTTGCTCGTGAGAAACATTTTGATCCTTAAAAATTTTGAGGAAGAGACGCAAGAAAACATCAGGAAAGAAGAAGGTAAAAATATTCTTGTCTTGAAATTTATGGTGTCGTTACACTGTAAGTGAATTTTTTTTAAAATTTGTTACAACCCAATCACATTTCTGAAAGAGTAGAGCAAGTAAGGAAAACTACTTTTATGCTGACTTGATTGGTGAGCTGATGGAACTGTGGAAACCTGAAGTCCAGACAAACCCTGAATTTCCAAAATGTACTGAATTATCTACACAGAGTCGAAGAAGTGAGAGGTGCAGAAATAAGTCCTGATTAAGAAGACAAAGGGAAATGGTGCAAAACAGATGGCGTTCCCTTTTGCCTTATGATTATGTATGATGTCATTAAAAAAAAACGCTGGGATTTTTGCATGAGGTGATTAGGGACCAAATTGCCAGCTTAACTTTTGCTAAACTTGAGCTCAATCTGTATAATTTTCCGTGCCATGGTAAGTGGGCTCCAACAAGCAGCTCCTCAAGCAAATACTGCAGTGGGAAATATCAGTAGAGAGAGCGATTAGAAACAAAAAACCTCAGGCATTTTTCTGACTTATCCTTCAGATACTGATTTTTTTTTTAAGTCACTTCTAATGTGTAATTTCTGTTGTCAGCCACACTTTAAAAAATAGGAGGAAAAAACTGATAAAAATTCCGATAGATTGGAGTGTTTTCGGTGGCAAGTTGGTTTGAGGAAGGTAGAAAGAAGATGACAGATGATGTGGTATAGAGAAATAACAAAGGAAATTTAAATATTGTGCCCTGTACAGGCAACCCCCCAATTTTAAAAAATTAGTATTTTTATAAGGGTGAAAAAAAATTATGAGGGAAACAATGTTCAGCATTGAGTGAAAAAATGGAATGTGTTGGGCAAGCAGAAAAAAACCCCCAAACCTGAGGCCGAGACAGGCTTTGAAAAGCCTGGAAAGGAAGGATGGAGAGCTTGATTTGAAGTAGATCCAGCTGAAGGAGGTCTGTGTGGTTGCCGCTGCATCCTCAAAGCATCATTAATTTCCCTTGATGCCAACACTTTGGGTGGATGGGAGGAACACAGACGGAGAATTCGCCCAGGGAAGAGGGACAAGGTTACAGGAATGATGATGGGAGGCTTTGAAAGCTCCGGGCCTATTTTGGATTTTGCTGCGGCAGGAATATTTGCTTTCTTTGCTCTACTCGAGTCCTGGGCACTTCTATTTCTGGAAATGCCCCAAGAACGTCGTTCAAACTATTTCAGAACTCAGGAAAATTTCCTGGGTACTTTTCAGTTTGCTTTGCAGTTTCCCTTGGCTCTCAATTCTGAGCCATCTCTGAAGAAAAGCGAGAGATCACATAAAAAAAAAAATCCACCTGTAAACTTTATGAAAATAATAGGGTTTTTTTGTGCTTTGACCAAAACTAATTCATCTACATCTTTGCATCTTCATTTTGCTCTTTGGTTTAAATTAGGAAAGGGGAGGAATGTTCCTTGGCAAAAGGTTTTTCCCTCCAAGCATCACCTGAAATATTGCAGGAGGGAAAATTTCCTCTTCGTGCTTGATGCCAGTTTGGGTTTGTATTTTAGCTTAATATATTCTTTCTATTCAGGTTTTACCCAGTTTTTAATTTGCCACTCACGTGTCATATTGCAAAAGGTTTATTTTAACATTTATTTTAAAATGTTTATTTCGTTTGCCAAAGGAAATACAGACGTAAAGAGAAACCACCGTGGTGCTTTCCTGAAGACTGTGCTTAAAATACTCAGTGAAATCTGCTTAGATGCTTAAAGTTTTAGGAAGCAATATGAAAAACGGGAATATTGACTGTGTTTCATGTAGAGGTGAAGCAAGAATACAAAAATATTGTCATTTTATCCACTGTGAAAGCAAAGTCTGAGTTAACAATACAAGTAGAGAGGGAAGAGCACAGATATTATAGGACACAGAGCTGGGGGCAGGATCAGCTGTGCCCAAATCCTTCCTGACAGATCCTTGTCTAACTTGCTCTTTAAATCTTCAGTGATGGAGTTTCCACAATCTCTATAGGCTCTTTCTTTTTTTTTTTTGTTAATGCCTAATCAAAATCTCCTGCTCAGCATTTCCTGTTACTATTTATCCTTTTTGAAGTGGACACGCAGAGCGATTTCTTTGCAGCTACCAACAGTCCCTTGTACAAACTTATCACTGCTGATCCTTCCCTTTGGGTTAAACCATCTCAATTATCATCATTTCTTCGTACAGATCATGTTTTCCAGCCTTTTGTTTCTTATCTCATGAGTTGAGGCAGGGCAAGGACTTCTGGATGAAAGATTATGTAAAACTGAGCAGGGCTTGAGCTGGGTAAATATTCGAGGCACAAACAATCAAATATAATAATTAGGAATAAATGCTGACACCTGGGGGTTGTTTCTGTGGGTCTGATGGTTTATTTTTATTATTTTTCCGTGAATGTATGGGATCCAATATCACACCCTGCTCTGGCCTTTAGTGCTGAATGGGAATGGGTTATTTTGAAGCAGGGGACAGCCTTTTAGCCTTCAATCTGTTGATTTTCCCAACAAACTCGGTGCTGAATCAGGTGGTGTTTGAAACATCTCTGTGAAGACACTCTGAAAGCATTATTTTTAAGGTAAAATGGTTTTACAGAAGGAAAAAGGGGTTGGTTTTTGGCTTGGGAGTGTGTAGGATGAAGGACACTTCCCTGCTGTGTCCCTTGGTTTCGTCTCTCCTTCTACATTTTACATGAAACCATCACCAGTGGGTGAGATCCTAAAGGCTTTGGGGCCCCATAATTTTTAGGATCTGGTCACTTTTTACAAAATTAAAGCAGAAAACCACAGAATCATAGATTATCCTGAGCTGGGAGGGACCCCCAAGGATCATTGAAGTCTGTCCAGGCCCTGCACAGGGCATTCCATCAATCCCACCACATGCCTGAGAGTTTTCCATGGCAGAAGTTCCTGGTAGAAAACTGAGTTTGCTCTTTCATAGTTATGACACAGGCTATGAATATAAAACAAACAAAAACACACACACACACACAAAAACCAGCTAAATTTGTGCATGCTCAAAGAAAAATAATGGTCAAACATTATTTCCCTCATATTAACCCCCAGAAAACTAATTTGTGAGGGAGAGAAAAAAATTTCCTCTTGCTGAAAACAGAATAAGGTTCATTCATGTTTGTGTTTATATAATACACAAACACACACACACATACATTTAAGTTACCAGGTAAATATTTAGACATTGAAATGACCTTTGAGAAGTTCATTAAGTGATTGTATTTAAATCAGGGCTTTGTTTTGATTTTATATTCGAAGTGCCCTGTTCAGCTCTTCATGTATTTTTGACCATTCTTTTTCTACTTACAATGAGGTTTTGTTATTTTTATTGAAGGGTTTTGTTATTTTTATTGAATCTGAAAGATTTATTGCTGCCTCTTGTGCCAATAGAGTGGGCATGTAAGGCTGATAGTGTCCCATTTAGGAAAACCCTGAGCATTCAGGAACGTTGAATTTCCCAAAGATTCACATAAAAAAAAGCTGGAAAGTTATTCTGTGTTATTGTTTCCCGGCTTTAGCCTTCTGTCCCTCAAGATTTTGTGCTACTTGAGTAAGGAGACCCAGCTTTTGGGACACAGAGGCCCTGCAGCTTGTTCCTAGGCTGGCAGGGAGCAGGGTTTGACTTCCCAACTCTGGGCAAAATCATCTCCTGATGCAATAGGATGGTCTGCCCGCTCCACAGTCAACACAGCTTAAAACTGCCTCCTCAAAAATCTGTTTACTCATCACTTTAGTCCTCCTTGAGCGTGCCTAAGTCAAAAATAGATTATCCCCCAGGACAGGATTCGCCTGATCTGACTCGCGGTGTTTGCAAGAGTTCGACAGCAGAGCCGATCTCCCAAGTGCCCTTGGAGCTGGGAGAGAGGGATGGGCACCCCCAGAGCTGCCCAGCAGCTTGTCCTGAGATCTCCTCTCACCCTCCCCGTGCTTACAATATCAGGAGGTAGCTCAGGGTTTTTGCTTCCCTGTTTTAAAGCGGGTTTGCAGACCAGCTGGGTCGAGGGCTGGACCTTAGTGCTGAGTGTGCGAGCAGAACAACAATTTTGGAGCGATGTTGTCTTGGTGCACAGGTCAGTGGCTCTATGTTGGGCTTTTCCCACCGAAAAGATAAGTGCAGTGTTCCATTTCCCATGTCCTTGAACACAAGAGGCAGCTTTGAAGCACAGATGCCACTGGGATGTGTCAGTAAGCAAAGTTCAGTGAAGTTCCTATTGTAGTTGTAGATTTTGGGAGACTGTGAAAAGTGATTTTCCTCAGGAAGAGCCTCCTCAAATCCAGGCTGAAGGTAAACGAACTACTTTCTTGCAGTGTAAAAAAACCTTTTGGGCACGATCTTTAAGGATGTGACTCTTGGGGATGATCCTGTGGGGGCTAAGAACAGGACTCGATGATCCCTTCCAGCTCAGCATATTCTCTGTGTGTGTGTGTCTTCCAGCCCGAGTGATTCCATGACTCTCTGAATCTGAATGCTCCTTTGTTCTGCTTTTTAGGACAGCATTGCAGGTATTAAAGGGGCTGAATCCCTTTGCAATCGCCTTCAGGAGAATGGGGTTTATTTGTTTATTCCTTGTTAATACCATCTTTTATTATTGTGTTTAAAGTGCAACTGCTTCCACTGGATGTTTAAAAACAAACAAACAAAAAAACGTTACAGGCAAAAACACCCCTGGAAAGCTTGTCAAAGTGTCAGTGACCCACCAAGGTTTGTCCATTTGTCACAAATGGCTTTGTTTAATACACATCATCAGCAGCACTTAATGCTCTGTTCAGAGCTTCAGCAAAGCAGCACCGACAACAGGATATAAATACTTTATAAGACATCGATTGTCATCTATTTATCATTTATAACACGCAGCAAAAGCGTTATAAAACATTTATTGTGTATTGGTAGGTAGCACGTTGTCACCAGTGCCGTGCAGGAGGGATGCAGTGTTTGTCCCAGCTTGGATGGGAGGTTGGAAGGACTGGAGGAGGAGGAGGAGGAAGAGGAGGAGGGAGAAGACAGAGACAAATAACATTTGCCTGCTCTTTCTTAATTCCCCACGTTGTTGCTGTACCAGCTCCTCCAGAGGAATGAATCCCTACTATTATAATTTTTTTCATTACAGCTTAAACACTTTCAGTTTTAAAAGAGAAAAAGAAAAAAAAAAAAACAGATAATTTGCCTGGTCTGATTTCTGATGCACTTTGTTCTGTGTTATGTAGCCACATTCTTTTTTTTCGGTAGGAAATTTGATACATTACTTTAAGTTAACTACATACAAGAGAATACTAAATAAATTCACTTTATGTGCTTCCCTAATTAGTTTTCAGTCATGTAATTCCCTTCAATACAGGCTTGAGAAATCCCCAAGTCTACCTTGATGTAGTTAGTGTCACATACACTGATCATGTGAAATTGAATTTGAATTTACTACTAATATTTAAACACCAAAGCTGACTTGAACCGTATTTCCCCCTTGGATAGAGATGTCACTGCTCTCTGTAATGAGCAGCATTATGTTGAATGCTTAAGCCAAGAACAACCAAGTTACAGGAACAGGACATTAATCTTGGAGAACAGTGGAATTTTGTGCTTCAGACGATGCAGTGTCTTGGCAGTGCCACTTACGCTTTAATTACTGGAGGTGACTGGTTTTGCAGGAGTGGATTTTGGAAGGATGGAGTGAAAATGTGGAGGTCTCCAGGATCTCTTGGATGACTGGGTAGACTGAAGCACAAAACTGTGTTATTTCTGTGTTGTCACCTTGAGTTGTTGAATCAATGAAATCTGGACAGCAACTTGTTAGATCTCCCTGTCTTTGCCCCCCGATCTGGGGGTGTGCAGGGGGTCGTTCCCACCCCACTTTCTGGGGGGAGGGAAGATGCTGAGTCCTTGCTCTCTTCAGGGTTTGGTACCACGCTGCTCCTTGTTCAACTGTTCTGCGTGACTTAAACAATGTGGGCTATAAAATCTAAAGCTCAGTGTCCTCTCTGAGTCTCTCCCCTACCTGGGGATGACCTGGGGCTTTGGGGGGTCCAGCAGGAATAATTTTCAAAGACTCTGAATACCTGAAAATACTTCTCGAGTTTCTTTCTGCAGCCTCTGGGGTGCTGTGATTGTGGAGATGTGTGGGGTACTGCTGGACTTGTGGCCTGATTTAAATTTCTGCTTGATTAACTCTTTTCTTGAGTGGATGCAAACACCTGGATGACTTTAAAACTCTTTTGAGTACTTGGCTCTGTTAGCACTCAATATTTGCTGATCAATTCATATAGAAAGATGTAGGGGGGGAGGGAAAGAAGCTGGAGCAGGAGAAAGCAGAACTTTGAAACTTCACTGTTGAATCTCTCTGGAAAAGTGTAGGAAAAGCAGGTGAGATTTAAGTCCTTCTCAGCATCTTCGGAAAGGATGGGTAGCACTGAATGGCCTTGACAGTGAGGATGTGACAACCCCAGGAGAGCTGCCAGGGACTCAGGAACCAACCACAACAGGGCAAAAAACCTGTTGGGGCTCCAGGAGTGGGCAGGGCAAGAGATTGAAGTTCCCACCTTGTCCAGGGTTGGTTCCAAGGTTCCCAGAGCGGAGTGACACAGGCAAATTAATCCATGATTTATGCTGCTCCAAAAATTTCCCCTGACTTCAGCAGAGCACAAATGAAGGAGCTGGATGGGCCCGTTGCTGTGAAGAGCTTCACAATTTTGGCCCTACAGTGATGGAATAGGAATCAAGAGTCAAAGACGTGGAGGAAATAACCAAAGAATTATAAAAGGAAGTAGAAAACTTCCCACTGTAGATACAGAGTCAAGAGAGGGGTCTTTTTTTCTTTCTGTAATGTGTCCTTAGAAAAACAGAGCATGGCATTTATGGTATAAAAGATATAAAATATACTGTGCATACAAGATATTTCTGCTGAAAACATCCAGGGTTGGACCAGGCTGGAGCCAGCTTTCCCCTCTGAGTGTGTCCTGCTGCTGGGCTGAGCTTCCTCTGTCCCTCCAAAATAGCTTGGGCAGTTCATGTCCAAATCCCCCAAACTGGTTCCACTCTTAATATCATTACCAGATTAATTGGCACTCGTGCTGTAGGTAGAACTAATGAGGAAGGTAATTATTCCTCCTGTCATAGCTGGGAGAGGAACTCAATGTATCACAGTGGCTGAGGAGTAATTATTTTGAGGAACTAATACCCAATCATGTACAGAGGCTTAATGAAAACAACCCTCAATACACTGGAAATGGACTTTTGTGTGTTTTTTTTTTTTTTTTTTGCCATTTCTCTGTCCTTTCCAAAACCCACACAGACCTTTATTTATTTATTACTGGGGAGCGATAAATTTTTTTCTAAACGTGTTGGATTTGCTTTTCTACCTAAAGACTGTTAAGATGTTATTTACAAACTAATTTACTGAACCTGCACAAGATTAATAATGTGTCTCTTTGTATGAGGAATCATTAGCAAGTGCTAAAAAAACAACTGGGAAACAAGGGGGTTGTGACACATTTGTGGAAAACCCCCTTCTAGGTAGTGATTTAGGGTTTGTTGCAGGTTTTTGGCAATGGCTGAATAAAGCTCTTTGGGTGTCTCACACCTTATAAAGAGAGAGTTTGGTCGAAATCCGGTACAAAAAAAGCAATGTAGCTGTTTTTTAAAGAGGAGAGAGCTCTAAATGCGGAGTTGAATACTTCTGTATGAGGGCTGCACTCCTGCCTTCGAGGATAACCCAAAAAGTTGGTCAGTGAAGTTGCTTTTCACCAACTCTGGATGGCTGAACTGCTCTTGTTGCTGCTTTTTCAGCAGCAGTTGTGCTGTGGTGTCTGCAGGAGGAGGATTACACTGCATCTGGCAAAGGAAATTACGGATTAACATGTGCATTATGGACCAGAAACATTACAGGAAAACTGTCATTTGTATTTTACAAGGAAATAATCCTTTAAGTCTCTTAGGGCTGAAATAACTCCTTCGTTTTCCTCCCCTTTTGGAATGCCCTGTGAATCCTCGTGTCAGAATTAGTGACGAACAAAACAAAGCTCAGAAGAATCTTGACTTTTTTCAACCACAAAGGTCAGAGCTAGAACAGGGTTTTGTAGAAAACGTTCCAGAAGCTTCCAAAAGAGCCCCCACCCAGTTGGACACTGGGGTGCCCCCCTCCTGGGGCTGGAATTTTTGGGAGGACTCCAGGTGCTGAGTATGGTCTAGATACACAGTGAAAATGTGGAGTAATGACCTGCAGAGCAGCACAATTGGTTGCCCAAAATCTGAAAGCAACTTTCTTACGGTCCATAGACTCAATGATCTTATTTTCCAAGAGGTATATTTTCCAACCCCAAAGTTTCTGACTTTCCTGTTTATATCCTGTTTAACATCTTTATGGATGATCTGGATGAGGGGATCGAGGCCACCATTAATAAATTTGCAGATGACACCAAGCTGGGTGGCAGTGTGGATCTGCTGGAGGGTAGGAGGGCTCTGCAGAGGGACCTGGACAGGCTGGAGAGATGGGTTGAATCCAACGGGATGAGGTTCAACCAGGCCAAGTTTTGGGTCCTGCACTTTGGCCACAACAACCGCAGGAGCCCCACGGGCTGGGACAGAGTGGGGGGACAGGGCCAGGCAGGAAGGGACCTGGGGGTTCTGACTGACAGCAGCTGAACAGGAGCCTGATAGCACATTCCATGTCCAATCTGGGCATTCCAAGCACTGGTGACATTCTTACAGCTGGACAGTGTTTGCTGTTCTTCATCGGTCACAGGGTCACCTGTGTGTTGTGCCAAAGCTCTAAATTGATGAAACAATGTCTGAAAGTCCCCCAAAGCAGCTGCACAACCCCAGGCTTGAACAGGGGATCCCCATGGACCCAATAACCACAGTAATGTGCCCTTCCAAGCCCTGCCCAGCTTGTTGCAGACGTTGGGTTTACGTGCACTTACCGCTGCTCACTCTGCCCTCGTGCTCGAGGTTGTCACCTCCTTCCAAGCCAAACACACGACTGGAAGGGAATTCTGAGGGAAAACCAGTGACTGGAGTGGGCCAGGGATCTACATTTCAGCACATCGTGTTGAGTGCTGACTTTGGCCCCGGTGGCTGGGCTGAAACACCGCACGACACGGCAGGATGTTGTTTTGGCTCGTGGAACCTGTCAACTCCCCATCTCACTTTTGGCTGCACTAAGAGCAGCTTTAAGCAGTATTTTTTAACAAACTCTCCATTTACATTTATTTTAGATTTTATATATATTTTTTTTTGCCTTTTTTTTTTTCCCCTTTTTAATGAATTCCTTGGCATCTGTTTTCCAGCCTACCAAGAAACAGTTAAACGACTGAATCTCAAAGGCTCGAGGACTTTTGACAAACAACAGTCACAGGGAGGAAAATTAATGGTTTTCTGTTAATGACTCATATTAGTCCTCTTTGGAGGTCCAAAGCACTGGATTCTATATTTTTTTTCTATTTATTCCCCCCCACCCCCCCCAATTTCTTCCCTCTGCCTGTCATCGGGCTGCTTTTCTGATTGCTAGTTTTGTTGTTAAAAATGTCACTCTCTTTATTCGCCCTTCTCCCCATAGAATCTTTAAAACTAAACGCAGGAAAAGTGGAATATACCTGTCATTTAGGCCAGCTAGAACAAAGGTTGATAGAAAATACATTCCTAGTTTGAAGAGGCTTCCCTGCTGATTTTGTTTATCAGAAAATGGCAAGTTTTGTTCCTAATGGACTGAAATTTAAATAAAATCTGACTCTGGAAATAAAAGCAGCCATTATGACAAAATAAAATTATATATTTTATAGGAGAAATTGAATTAAAATGCTGGTTTCCTTTGGTTAAATTCTTTTACATAAGGAAATGAATAAACGAGAGAGAGTGGAATAGAATGAGATAGAAAGCTGATTGTTGAAGTAAGCTTTTTAAAAATCAATAATCTCTTGTAATTTATATTTTTGAAAAAACTTTGAACAGACTTCCATACGATATCTTGAATTATAGCTACATTTCGATGTTTCCTTTCATTAGAAGTTGAACTAGGGGTTAAATAGTGTTTTGCCCCTGGGATTTCAGGTTCTTATCGGGCTGTGGCTTTAGACTGCAACCTTCCACCGAAGAAAAGCCTCTCCAGAACATGAGTTAATTGAACAATTGTATTTATTAACATTTATCAAATAATTTTTAAAATTATTATTATTATTTTAAATCAGGTTATTTGACATGGCAGGATGGGAATTTAACTCTGAGGGGAGGTGGTGGAGCCAGGTCAGGGTTTGGGGAAGTTGATGGTTGTGAGGAATCTACCTGTTGGAGGCTCGGCTTCCAGGGGGACATTTCATGGGAATTCCAGTGGTTTAAGGTTCAGGTCCCAGAAAAAAAAAAAAAATTATTAGAGCTAAAATTAACCTATTTTGTCAGCCTTACATCAGCACAGCATTGTTTAGGAGACATCCTTGCACTCCTTGGGGGGTAGAGGGGTTGTCCACATTTTGACTGGCACTGTTTTCCCTAAAAATAAACAGTTGGGTTTTGGATAAACAAATTAAGGAGTTTGCAAAACCTAAACTGTTAATTAAATTTAAAGGGAAGTCGAGAGTAGTATGAAGCTGTTGCAATAAAATTTAAAGTGCGTTCAAAGGCAGGTCATGAATGTAATTTGGAAATTTCTCACCGAAAGCAGAAGGTGCTCATGGGTCAGAGGTCAGGAGGTGACGAGTGGTAGCAATGGCTTGTGCTTTTCCAGATATTCCACCTGGCTCCTGGGTTAGAGTGCCTGGAAAAAAATCCTGGCATATTGCAATCCTGCTTCTGATTAAAACCAAGGAAAATAAATTAAAAATAAAAAAAAAATATTTAAATTTTCCTCTGTCCCCCCCAAATTTTGCCTCTTTACCCAGCACAGTTGTTCCCTGGCGAGCTGGAGGATGAGGGAGACCTGAGAGCACCAAAATGCTGCTTCCTGCCCTGTTTCTTGGGATGATGGGAAGAACCACATGTTTCCATGGAACCTTGGTTTTCCCAGCTGGAAAATGGCAGCGCTGTGGCCTGGATGTGTTTGGAATGGCATCATTAATCCCACCCCCCCCCAAATCTCTGCCACCCCTGAGTGTCAGCAGGGTTATAATTATTGTCTTCTTTAAACAGCGGCCGGGGAGATCTGCGAGCAGATGTTTCAGAAGTGCTTTGAAGATGAAAATATCTAAATATTCTTATTACTATTATTATTATGGCTGTCCCCAGTGATTACTGTGATTATGCAGAGCCTTCCTGACATGTTCCTAATGGCAAAATACCTCGTGGGCTGGGAAGGGTTGAAAGCGATTCCTCTGCCCCACAGGAACATGGATAACGATCACATTTTGGGCAAAACTTGATGCTGGGATGGCCTCAGACTATTTTTCCTGGTGGTGTTTGGGAAGAGGGAAATCTCTGGGCTGTTTTTCCCCACTAGGTTTCCATCCAGTGTCTCTGTGGGATGCCAGGGCTGAGTTTCACTGTGGCAAGGCAAGGCTGGCACTGGTCATGCTGTAGCCTTCCCCCAGTGATGCAGAAAGGTGGAGTGAATCAAAAGTATTTCTATGAAAATTGTTATTGCTGCAGTGGGATGTGATGTAATATCATTATACAGAACTCTACTTTCTCTTTTTTTTCCTTTTTTTTTTTTTTTTTGGTACTTTATTTGTTTGGTTTTTTTCCCAGCTGACCGAGGTTGTGGTTTAACAACCGGTTTAGCTCTTTTCCTTCCCAAACAAAGTCTAACCCAAAACTTAAGGCCATGAAGCTAAATTTAAGTTCCCAAGCCTCCAGTTCCCAATCCCATTGGGATGTTCCCTAGGCATCCAAATGGGAATGATGTGCTGTTTCCCATGCACCCTGATGGGCTTCACACAGCACCCACCAAAATGGGGTGTGAGAACACACTGCACCTTCCCAGTTCCTGTCTGACGTTCAGAATACAGGATTTCAAGCCTGATTTTAGCAGATTGAGCTGGAGAATTTTGGTTGTTTGGTCGATGTGGAAAAAGGCCGCTCCCTGAGAAATGAAATTCACTTTCATTTAATGGAGAATTTGCCTGCAAGAGGTACATATGTGACACAGGATTTACCTGTTGGATTATTCAGGACACCAGTGGGAGCAAGACAGGAGAACAGGACAGAATAAACCACATTTTTTTACACCTACATACTTCAACTAAATTCACTTCTGCCTCAATCAAATATTCTCAGTTTGAATCTAAAGTGAGGAAGGTTGAGTGATAACAATGCTGCAAAGAGAGGCACAAAATGTAAACAGAGATTCACTTCTTCCAAATGTGTGACAGTCAGTAGGGTCTGAAAATCAGTGTAAAAATGCAGCCAAGAAAAATGTCGCTGGATCAGGGTTGTCTTTATAAAGAAATTTATAAATAAAGGCAGATTAGGAGCCAGCGCATCAGTCTGAGGGGGTTTCTAACTGACTTCAAGGAGAGCAAAGAAAAACTCCACTCTTTCTGCTCATGAAAAATATCTCAAGGCCTGAAACGAGTTGAGAGATATCCAAGAGTGGATTCCTAGAACTGGGGACCAGGGGAGGTCCTCGTGTTTCATTTTGGGGCAGGTTGACTTATCTACGCGGACCAAACGAGACCCAAAGGGTCCTGGTTTGTGCACTTTCACGCAGCACCCAGGCTGGGGCAGTTTTGAAGGATAAGTGCTGGAAGCCAGACTTTGCAAGGACATTCCAGTCTCCAGGGGTGTTGCTCAGAGTTGAGGATGTTGCTTGTGCAGGGGTGGGAATATTCCTGCTTGGTGGAGGACAAGAAAGTCTTCATCTGCTGTGCCCCAGCACCAAGAGTTCCACACTTCCCTCGGAAGCTCTAAGTCTCCTAAAACACTTCCAAAAAGTGCTCTGGTGTCTTGTGCAAGGGTGATCAAAGCTGGATGGGTTGTTTAGATGCTTCTTTTTAGAGTGGCTCATCCCCCTTTGAAGAAGAAAACCCTGAATAACCAACATCTGCCCCACGAGCAGGTCCTAAGTGTATGTTTGGTGCTCAGAAGACACAAACTCCCTGTATATATGTGGGCGAAATCCAAGCACAGATAAAGGTCCTGACAGTGTTTCCAGAAAACAAATTGCTTGTGATAATCCTGTCAATTCATCTGCAGGTTTTCCCCTTCCAGACAAACCTGCACTGAGTGAACCCACTTGTAACAGAGCCAGTCAACAAATACACCGGTTGTATTTTAGTGTTTTAACTCCCTCACTGATTAGGGTTCAGGTTCTCCTTTCCCATTTGGCTTTTTTTTTTTTTTTTAATTATTCTTATTATTTTATATTTGATTACGTCCCATTATCTCTGATACTCCCCAGAATTAAGCTCTCCTCTCTGTAATGAAACCTCAGTTTCATTATGAAGCCCGGAGAGCTTTGGCAAAAGTAACCTCGGGCTCGTTTGTCGGGGTGGTTTTGCCAAGCCCACACAGCTCTAATTGCTGAGCCCGTTTTAAAGTGTCCCCTCTCTCCAAAAACCTTTTATGTGTTATTCAGAAATGCATTGTTACAATGAATCCAGTGTGTTTAGGAGAAGTTTAATTGGAGCTGGTAGCCAAGCAAGTGCACGTTTTTATTAGAGGTACTGACGACTTCCAAGGGAGATAATATTTATACAGTGGGCCAGAATTGTTTGCATTTAGAAGGGTAAATAAAATGAATAATATCCAAACAAGATAATTAAAATGTCAATTACAAAGTGCCTTTAATTTGCTCTGGCTTTTGATTTGCATATTCCTTTCCTCTTGCTCTGAAGACAAATACGCTTAATTTCCAGCTCTCAAATATTTCCTTTAATGTGATATTTTGCAAAGGACCTCCCCTTTGGACTGTATTTACAGTAAGATTGCAGAAGTACACCCATATTTGCATCTTGGGCCAGTGTTTTTCAGGACACAAATATTCCATCTGGCTTTTTCAGATCCTGAGTTGCATTTTTGTTAAATCACAAAAGTGATTTCGGTGCTGTGGGTGATCGAAAAAAAAACCACCAAAACCCAAACCAGTTCAAAACCAAGTAACACACAAATTCTTGAAGTTGTATGGAGTACATGTAATGGAAAAGTAGCTGTGGAAAATAGCTTTTATTTGCCACTCAAGTGTCTTTCTTTGGCTTTTATTTGCCACTGTATGGTAGGTACCTATATTTCATTTAAAAAACTCCAAGATAAAGCAATTACTCTTATTATCATATATATAAGATAATTAAAAGTATCTTACCCTAAAGAAGTGGACTTGCAAAAGTATAGCGCTGTTTAAAATTTGTGTTTGGAGCTTCCTGACAAGAATAAAATGATAGAAAGGCAGAAGTTACACTCAGAACTTTATGAACCTGTTGCTTGTTCCATTCCTGCAGTTTTGTCTTTATTTCCTACATATTCCTTCAAAAGGGGTTAAACTTGCAATACCTGGGGGTGTGTTTCTGTTTTGAAATAGCAAATTATTTCACAAAAATGGCTGTTTCTAAACAAGTTGGACATTTTTCCTCCCCTTTTTTGAATAGTTTTTTTTTTGTAAAACTGTTGCGTGTTGTTTTTTTTTTAACTATTCCCATACCATGAATTAATTGTTGTTAATAATGACTGCTTCCCATTTTGATCTTATGATTGTGGATACTTGGCAAAATCTGTTGGGATCACCCGAGATGAAAGGGTTGCTGTGCAAATAGGAAATCTTGCTGCCTGGTATTTGTCACCAGTTGCAAAGCACAGATTGTAAATGAACACCATCCTGGAGCCTGGAGGTCTCTAAGAAAAGTGGAAAAAAGCAAGTTTAAGCTTTTTATTTTAAAAGACTTTTTTCCATCCTCCTTTTTTTTTTTTTTTTTTGGCTGCGCTTTGTTAGGCAGATCTTTATTTCCAACGACTGAAATGGACTCCCGTTTCTTTTTTTTGTTTGTTTTTTTTCTTTCCTTGCAAATTAAAAGCTTCTACCTTAAAGAAGTGAATGATACATTATCTTCTGCCTCTAAATTGAACCCATTTGGAGCTATTTGCATCCTGTAGAAACCTACAGCTGAGTGCTGTGCTCCGAGGTGTAATGACTGGTTGTCACAACACGCTGGAGGTGGCCCCATAACAAAATGATCCCCTGTCAATCCCCTTGCAGGAAACGCATTGGCAACCTGTAATTCAGCCTCAGTATTAACATCCTGCCTGGGTTTTGTTAAATAGCACTTTCGAGGAAGTAGATCTGCTGAACTTGGGCTTAATAATGTTTTAAGGGGAATATTTGATGGAAGTTTTAGAAAGCATCACATGGGGTTAACAGCGATTTGTCATTTGTTTCTAATTAAAGGACTTAATCTCTTATCACTAGAACAGCCTATTTTTTTAATACTAAAGGCACAGATGTGAATAGAAACATATTAATGAGATGTCATACTACACAGTCATTTAGTGTTTTGTTTAACTTAAACATAGCAGAAAATGGGCATCTAAGTAGACACATGTAATGACATTGAGATAGAATTATAATTCCCTCCGTTTGCACAACCTTTAGCAGCATCCACTTTAGATCCACCTTGCCCTGGATATTCCATCTCCAAAACTGATGTTTGTTATAGCAGTGGAAAGGTCTAAACTCACACAGTGACATTGTTTTCCTGTCAGAAGGTCTGTTGTTTGCCTTAAACCAAATATCTGTCTGTTTGACTTTGTTGGTTCCTCTGAAGAGAGAGACACAAAATGTGTCCAGTCTGACAGTCGTTCTTGAAAAGTGATGAAGAGCAAAGACTAGTCCACAGGTACCTCACCAGTTATTCCAGGCACATCACAGCCCCTCTATGGCTGGAATTTCTAAAAACCAGGAAAAAGTGGCATGAGCTATTCAGAGAATCGTTAAGGTTGGAAAAGACCTCCAAGATTATCAAACGAGTCCAACCTTTGACCAGAGCCCACCCTGGCAACTAGACCAGAGGACCGAGTGCCACATCCAGTCATTCCTTGAACACTTCCAAGCTGCAGGAGCAAATCTTTTGGCTAGGAAAGGTCCCTATGGAATAATTTAGTGAAATTGTTCCTTTGAGCTGGGATGGTTACGATAATTAATGTTTTTCCTCCAGCTTCCCAGGTTTTACTCTTTCCTCGCTGGCATTATAAGTTTTCATCAAAAATGAAAGTAATGATATCCTAAAAACAACCCAAAGCCAGGTCCATATAGTAGGATGACTATAGAGCAAAAATAGGTTATTTCAACAGAGTTTTTTTCAGGTGGTTTTACCTGTGGCTGTTGCTCACAGTCAAGAACAGCTCATCACTAGAGGACTTCATAAAAATGTTTCCTGGCATTATGAAACATCTATTTAGAAAAAAGTGACAAAAATATGATATTTTTATTTAGATGAAGATCCTTTTGTAAAGATGTTCTCGACTGCTTAATGGAAAAATTGTGATGTGAGTGACAATATTTCAGATTTTTGCGCTGGCTTCCAAATAAAACAGAACTAAATTGCTTTAAAAGTAAAAAAAAAAGAAATGAAAATTTGACTTCTTAGGCACACTGACTAAGAAAAAAATACAGATTCAGTTCTGGAGACCAGATTTATGGGTTTTTTTTGGCTTTCTGATTTTAATCAGTTCACGTGTTTTAATGTTGAGCGAAAACTCAAAGGCTGCGCCACAAAGTGCAAAGTAAATCCAGTGGTCAATTTGGCTTTTCCACTTCAACCACATATTGAGTGGTCAGGAACGTTGTGATGGCAGAACATTTTGTTACCAGGAATATCTGCATACCTAGCAAGTACAGTGATGTGCAGTTGTGGCATTGAGGTAAGGAGTGTGCTGGGTTGCAGGGATTTCATGTCTAGAGAGCAAAAACTAATTGGTGCCAGCAAGAATGGAAATTATGGAACCTATTTCTGGTGTTTAAAAAAGCAGAGTAAAGCCCAGGTGGGACAAATCTGCCCAGACTTGCCCCAAGCTCTCCATCCATGTGTCTGATGGAGACTCTGCTGGACCTTTCAAGTGGGCAGAGAAAGTTTTCAACCCAGAGTTTACTCAGCATTTCTGTTCCCCTTTTTTCTGACCTCTGGAAAAGTTTAAAAGAGGCTCATAAATGGCAAAAAAAAAAAAAAAGGCAGTTGTGTACAGGAAATGTAGCCTGGCAATAAAAGCCTGTTTTGAAGTACACTACGTGGTTTCTGAATAAATATTTCTTTAATGCATGTAATTACCGGATCAGCAGAATAAATGTGGTCATGTCCTTGTAATTAATACATTGTCAAAAGTTCATTTAAGTATAATAATTTCACAGCAAAAATGCTGCCTGTGTGGTTTGTGCACTAATTTGTTAAATTAAGGGCAATAAATATAAAAGTAATGGTAGATACATATATTTTTGTTATTCAGCCCAACGTGCCAGCTAATACTCTTAAAAGGATATATTTTCATGAAAAGAAAAGACACTAAAAATAAAAGCGCTGCAATGAGGCTTTTCTTCTTTTTTTGCTAAAGGAATTTTCGAGCAGCACCACTTAGTACCGCAGCTGCAGTTGGCAAATATTTAGTTAAGAATTGTGTAATCAAGTTGGCAAAAGGCTGGAAGATCCAGCGAGGAATGCACAGAGAAAGATGCCTGTTTATCCGTTGGAGAGAAGCAAAATGTTTACCCCTGGATTTGGGATATTCTACCCAGAGCCCGTGACAAGGCTGGGTTAAATGTTACAGCTGTGCCGAGTTTTTAGCGATGGGATGAGTGTTCTTGACATTCAGAGCTTATTTGGAGTAATTCTCCTGAAAATAAGTGTTCTGGTCTTTCAATGCCAATCTAGAGTGGTGACTTTTTGGTGCCTTGTTTTGTGCTGAGCAGGGAAGCAGAGGCTGTGGAGCAGTGGTGTGACTGTGAATATTGGTGGTGGCCATGGCCAGGTTAGCTAAAAATATCAATTTGTTCTCAATCAGAGTGGATGTGTTAATGACTCCGGGTGAACTGTGTGGTTCTATACTGGTTGGAGGAGGGCTGATGCTACCAGCTCTGTCACAAAGCTTGTCAAGGAGGTGGTGACCCCTTGTGTGTTGAACAGCCTGAACAACATTTTGCTGGGTCAGCTTTGTGCTGGGCAGTCGTGGCATTTCTCATCTGGCACTACCACTCCTGTGGATAACATCAGGAGGAATTTCTTTGTGGAAAGGGTGGTCAGGCACTGGAAGGGGCTGCCCAGGGAGGTGGTAGAGTCCCTGTCCCTGGAGGTGTCTAAGGAATGATTGGAATTGGCTCGCAGTGCTCTGGTCTGGGGGACGAGGTGGTGAAATCAAAGATTGGACTGGAAGATCTTGGAGGTCTTTTCCAACCTCAGTGATTCTGTGATTATATTCTCAAAGCCTGGTCAGAGACTAGTTTCTCACTTGACCACACATATGACAGAGTTAAAAACAGAACTGGAATTCAACCCCCCAGTTTCTAAACTTGTGCTTAGTTGATGCTCACAAGACCACACCCCTCCCATATGCCATAACCCACAGAATGACTACAACACTACTGGACTTTATAGTATTTCTAGTCAGTCTTAAATTCATCCAGTAGAAGCTTCTGATTCTCTTTGTGGAGACTTTAGAACTTCAGCTTTTCTTTCTCACTGAAATCTCCTAAAGTTCAGTAACCTTTTGTCCTCTCAGAGTGCAGCATGTGGGACAATATTTAACAAATACAGACTAGGAAGGAATTGGTGTGTTTTCAAGTGAGGCTGGAATCAAACCAAACCAACCAACCAACCAAAACCTGGTTGGATGAGCAGTTCAGGGAGGGCGGTAGGTAATGGGTGGATTAAGTTCTAACCCCAGGATGTCTATGAGGTGGGATAGAACCTGCAGGGTTCTCTGGGACTTTTTCTGTGCCGAGATCTTTATCAGTGACCTGGAGCAGGCCATGGGGTGTGCTCTCAACATGTTTGCAGAGCCTGCAGCATCCCCACCTTTTACTGTGAGGGTGGTGAGGCCCTGGCACAGGTTGTCCAGAGAGGTGGTTGCCCCATCCCTGGAAGCATTCAGGGTTGGATGGGGCTCTGAGGAACCTTGTCTCATTGACGATGCAGGGGGGTTGGACTAGAGGACCTTTGAAGGTTCCTTCCAACCCAAACCATTCTGTGATTCTATTCTACAATCCAGGGCTGTAGGAGCAGGGAAGTGGAGGAAGGTGAGGGCTGGGACCATCCCCTGTTTGTTCACCACTTAATGTGGGGCAGGACAATGAGGGACAACAAGCACAACCTGGAAACGTGGAGTTCCACACTGACAAGGAGGAACTTCTTCCCCGTGAGGGAAGTCAAGCAGGACAGCAGCTTGTCCAGAGATGTTGTGCCATTTCCATGCTGGGAGCTTTTGGGAGCACGAGTGGATCAAGTGGTCAGCAACCAGGCTGGACTCCAGCACTGACCCTGCTGGGGCAGGAGGTCACGGCAGAGACCTCCCAAATTTTTCTGTGGTCCCATGGGTGTGAGGAAATACTGACAAAAACCCATGTGAGCCACCCTTTGTCAGCTCTGACTTCCACCCTGAGAGTAAATTACAATATGTAATGAGAATTCAGAACAATCCCTGACGTCTGTCAGCTCCGGCACAGATTTGCTCCAGTGAGATATAAATGTTACTTGACCTCAAAAACAGGTCACAAAGCACACACAGCATCTTGTAATTAAGCTAAAAGATTCATTGACAAACAATTGTTCAAGTGGTGCCATTTAGATGGTTACAAGAAACCATAAAAAACGTTGTGATCCTGCAGGGAAATTGGCTCCAATGGGTCTATTTTATATCTTGGCATTGAGACATTATTTGCAGTAAGAGCAAAGCAATGCTGCTCATAAACAGAGGAACATTAATTATATACATTTAATTTTATGTAACATGACACTTGTGGAAAACAGAAGAAAATTCATGTATTGTAAATATCATCTTCTTTTTTTTTTCCTGAAGGGATTTTCCATTATTATTTTATGATGATAAAATAAGGTGAACTGATGGATTCTCAAAATAATTTTTATATTTACTCTTACGTCTTTCAATAATATTGAGCCAGTAAAGACGATATCAGGAAATCTATGAACTATAATGAATTTTATTTACATTTTTATTATAGCACTAACTTCACATCAGTTCCCTTCAAGTGTACAGTCGAAAATAAAAACTGTGCAAATCATCTCTTTTTAGCAAAACTCCCCGAAACATCTCAATCGTTTTTGTAATGAAGTTTTTATTGAGGCGTTCGGAAATATTTACATCAGCAGGAAAAAAAAACGCTCATCAAACGAAGCCGTATTCTGGGAGAAAAAGAGAAAAATGGAGTAATGCAAGGGAAATATGACATGGTAAGAACAGGTCCTGGACTCTAGATTTTTCCTGGAAAATAGCAGTATTTATATAGTGAGGTGAATGTATTTCAGGACAGAGAGAAGTCCAGAACTTGTTCTGCAGCGCAGCATCAGTAGGTGAATCTCTCCAAAGTTGTGCTCCAGGTTTGTCAGGAGTGTATTAAATGGGATCGAAACATTCATAGAATGGTTTGGGAGAGAAGAGACCTTAAAGACCCTCTTGCCTCCACCCTTTCTATGGGTTTTGGGTCTAAATACCTTGAGGAGCATTTTCTTTCAGAACCTCCTCTTCCTCTCATGGGAACTCTTGAGGAAACACTCGGCTTTTCTGGAGTTCTTTAGAGGTGAACAAAGTGAAACTTCCTTTTGAAAGGCATAGATTGACCAATAGCACAGAATCATAGAGTAGTTTGTGTTGGAAAGGACCTTAAAGCCCGTAATGCCCTCTGCCGTGGGCAGGGATATATTCCACTAGCCCAGGTTGCTCCAAGCCCCATCCAACCTGGCCTTGGACACTTCCAGGGATCCAGGGGCAGCCACAGC
>JAWMRA010000164.1:2368712-2414559 GCA_035584735.1 Pseudotriccus pelzelni
TCCCTTTCCCTTTCCCTTTCCCTTTCCCTTTCCCTTTCCCCTTCCCCTCTGTACAAACCGCTTTGAAGCACTAAACACGTGGAGCATTTCTTTTGTAAATGAGAAATTATATCTCTTACCCCGATGTAAAATGAGATGCTGGTCAAGAAGGGTCATACAGATTTTATATACATTTCTTATGAAAACAGAAATACTCTCAGGGCACATTCGGATAACACACTTGGAATTGTGTTGGAAGTGCAGAAAAGAAAACAGGAGGGGGAAAAGGAGGAAAATGAAAAAAAAAAAGAGGAAAAGAAGGGGGGAAAATAAAAAGAAAATGGGGAGAAAAGGGGGAAAATTAAAAAAGAAAACTGGGAGAAAAAATGAAAAGTAAAAATAAAAGAAAAAAGGGGAAAAACTAAAATAAAATAAAAAACAGAAACAGAAAGAGACAAAAAATCGTATCAGCCCTTTTTTTCCTATAAAGAAACAAACCAGAATCATGACTTGCTGATAAGCTGCAAACTTGTGTATCCTGCATTTCCTCAGGCAACCACAGTTGTCCTCCACAGGGGTGGTTTCAGCAAGTCCTGCTGTTTGCATGGGCACAGCAGCAAATTCCAGCAGCCTCGAGAACTGCAAGCTCAGTCCTGCACTTGGTGAAGTGCATCGTGGAAAGTGATGCCTTTAGAGAAAGTCCCCTGTAATGCAAGGAGACAAATCACTGAGTTGGAATTGATGCGTTCCTTGGCCTTGGTCTGCTCATTTATATGCAAGGCATTTAGTCCAGAGATATATAATCCTATATAATATATAAATAGAATATAAATATAATTGTATAATATATTAACCTAAATGTAGGTTAATGTATTTATATATATATAAGATATAATTTTTAACGTATTTAGGTGATGTATTTACATATGCAGCCAATATATAGTTCAATTTATAGCAATAAAATTGATGAAATTCCTTGGATATTTTTAAAGGGGGAAATAAGAAACAACCAAAAAATTCCAAGGTCACACATCTCCTGTTTGGGTTCTTGAATAATGTGTGACTGGCTGATTTTGAGGCTAATTCTCAAACTTTCAGGAAGTATATTAAGTATGTACACTAAGGAGGAATCTCATGTTTAGGATAGTCCACATCCAAAAGGATTGTGCTCTCTCTCCCTTTCCCCTTCCCTTTTCCCTTTTCCCTTTTCCCTTTTCCCTTTTCCCTTTTCCCTTTTCCCTTTTCCCTTTCCCCTTTTCTCTTTTCCCTTCACTTCCTTCCAGGATCCTGCTCTAAACTGTAAGGAAGAATTAAAAATATTGAGGAGAAAGTGGCCGTGCAAAGAATATGTAAAATTCTAAGTGTAAAACACAGAGGAAGAATTTATACTTGAATTAGTGGACTGGGTCCAAAACGCCAGTTTTAGAGGTACATTTGGTTTTACAAAAGCAGTAAATATAAGTCCAGACTTAGTTTGGTTTATTATTTCTTTAAATACTCATCATTCTAGTTTCCATCACTCAAACTCCATGAAAACAAATTAGACTTTTGGCTGATCTATTGAATAGTTCATGCTTGGTTTAGGGTTTGCTTTTTTTTTTGAAAATACGTCAGAAACACATATAAATGAAAGAATTTTTTTCATTTTTTCTTCTTTTTTTTTTGACTCTGAAACTGAAAGAGTGAGAATTTCATACACTGGAAGAAGCAGAAGTCTAATAATCACAACTCTAAAATCTGGGGGAAATTTAATGAACAGAAATCCACCCAAAGAGCTGACGACTTTGAGCGTCACTCCTCTTTCTCCACATAAATCCATTTTAAGCACCAAAGAGATGCTCAGAGTGACTCAGATCATTAAATGGGAATGTTTGGAATAGTCCACAAAGTGCATTTCACTCGGGTTGATTCCACCCCCCACCCCCCCCAAATACTGAGGATGCATTAAGATAATTGCAATAGAGTAATTAGACTTTCTCCTAAAAATGACTTGTCTACAAGTGGTTTAATAGATTAAGGATTTTAAAGGGGTTAGAGAGAAACCAGTTACAGTAATCAGAGAAGAAAAAGTGCTGAAGGTATCATGAAGGCTCATAATTAAACCGAAGCTTACAGCTCAATTAAAGTGGAGCATCATTATGCATAAAACATCAGCGGGCATCAGGAGCCCAATAAAAAGAGATGGTATCAACGGGAACAGCTACAAGGTAAGGCATCCAATGGATTGGACCAAGTTCTTCCAGATAAAGTCAAGAAAAACTGGGAATAAACTTGAAGTACAATCTAAGCCACATCTGATTAATGTAAGCTTGACATCGGAGATATAGGAACTGCAAGATATAAGGCTGAGCCCAGTTTTATGCAAACATAGTGGATTAGTTTGGAAGAGGGGAAATACAAGAGTGATTTCTCTGTTAGGAACAGGACCATGCTGGGAAATACTTTGTGGAAACACCACTCGTGTCACACAATCCCATGCAATATTCCCTGCATTCAGGCACAGACATCCCAACCTCAGCTTGGATTCTTCTTTCACTTTTATAGCTGTGTAATTTGGCAGTGCTTCGTCTCTCAAGGTCCCTGTAATCCATATAATTTCCTCCTTTGGAAATATGTGGCAAATACTTTAGAAGTAAGCAGTGATGGAGCCATCGAACTCCACTGGATTCCATTCCGTTCCATTCCAAGCTCCAGGCGGCTTTATCTGCTCCTGGTAGCAGTTGGCTCACGTCAAATTGATTTACACCTTCCAAGATGTTTTCTTGTAGGTTCCTCAAGGGAGCTGAAGGCTCAAATCAGCCAAATCCATCGCGAAAAGCTTTGCAGCCGAGCTGGTGATGCTTTGAATCCAAAGCTCCTGGGATTGAATCTTGAAGCTCCTGTGTTTTTCTTTCAGTTGAGAGAGTCCTGTGTTGACTTGCTTGAAAAATGGAAATGCAGCAGTCAAACAATTTAAATATCATGGAATTCCTAAAATATCAGGAGCAGCACATCGGTAAAAAATGGTGTGACAGAAATTATTGGTGATAATGCACACAGAAGGAATTGGTCACAAAAGGAAATGGCAAAAGAACAATTGTGGCATAAGAAAAACTGTGGCATAAGAAAACAGCCTCTGGGGCTTTTCTTTGAAAAATACCATCACGATATCATCAACTGAAAAATTAAGAATGCATTGGTTGTGCAATCTGTTTGTGTAATGGGAAATTTAAGACGGTGAGAGAAGTACTGCAGGAATGTCCCCAAGGTGGCAGAGAATCCCAGGAAGAATGAAGAGGACCTGGAGTGAAAGGTTTTACAGAAGTTCTATAAGATTAACAGAAGTCCTACATTGTTAATAAATAATATATCCAGGTGTTCTTGCCCTTTTCATCTGCAACTCCGTATGATCTGACATTCTTTCTCTCCTCTGTGGTGCTCTCTGGACTGGTACCTGCAGGAGCCTCCAAGTTCCACTTGGAAAAATGTGGTATCAGGAAGAAAATGTCCTCATTTAACGTGGAAGAAAAAAGAAAAGCTGTAAGCATGGAATTCCAAGTGCCTCCACATATCAGATCCAAGACTTTCCTAACAAATACAATGCAGGTACAGCCTCCATTCTCTCCCTAGAGAGCACTTTGCAGAGTTTATTGGATATCATTTGTGTAAAGGCTTTTTGTCAGGAGCCAAATTATTAATTAATCTAAATTTCAAAGAGTTTTTCCAGGTACCAGGTGGAGCACGTGGTTTAAAGTGAATCCAGAGGGGAGAGGTTCTTTCTGTGCTAAAAACTGCAGGAGACCTGCTGTGGTTCAGCTTGGAATTTGAATGTGGCTCTTCTGAATTCCAACTGAATGTCTCCAACTTTGGGCTGTTCCTTAGGAATTTCTCTTTTCAGAGAAAGAGGTAAATTCAGTTGGCAGCTCATAACTCCAAAGAATATTCGGTCAGAGGGGTGGTGTTTCACAGAACCCCAGATCCAAGCAGGTATTTCACCATGTCTTCATTTCACTTATGTTTAAAGCGAAATGGAGATGTTCCAGCAGTAATTAAGAAGGTTTTGTTAAGCCAAATAGAAATGCCTTCCTGATTTAGACTCCAGGCTCGGATTAACTGGCCACTGATGGCTCTGCTCCGTGAGAAATGTGAATTTAGCTTAGCTCAGAAAAAAATTCAGGAGAAACCAACTTAAATTTGTCCTGCCTGGTTAGTTCCTGTGAGGCAAATTGGTGCTCTTTGATAGCATTTAGATTTTTATTGTGAAATCAATAGTCAAGTGTACATTCCACATTAGCCAAAGCAGCAGGTTTGCTCCTTCTCAGGACCTTAAGTGTTATTTTTTAGTTGTTGTACTTGTTAGAGCATTATTATATTACATTAAATGACATTAGCTGAAATTATAATTACAGTCATTATGGTTCTTATTGTATTAGCTGTTATGTTGTGATAATGTGATCATATTAGAACATTATCAGGGATGGTGCTGGTGATTAACACGCATTTCTGTAAATAGGTAAATCCTTTGTGCAGCTCAAGCCATGGTAGGAACACCAGGGGATGAAAGACTGAAATCAGCACGAGGAGTAGAGACCTAAAATTTGCAGCTCAGAGCCACCCCTTAGGAGTTTAGGTCCCTAAAATGCACAGGAAAACATGTCTGAGCTTCCCGAAGGAAAGGCTTTGGTTTTAGGGCCATGAGAAAACAAAGACTTGGGTGGCCAGAGCATCACCCCAATCCAACACACTGGTGTTAAAATTACTTATCACTTCATTTGGGTCAACTTGCAGCTTTTTCTCAGCAACTTTTGGAGTCCATGGTCACCCCAAAAGGAAATATTGTTGCTAAAAGGTGCACAGGGCATGAATTTTGACCGTGCCCAGCAAAAGACATGTAAGTGCCCAAGAAGACAAAAGCTTGACGTATTTTTAGGCCATATTTTATTCTCCCATTTAAAAATACGCAGGATAATAACTACATGAAAGAATTTAAAGGGTCTTGCTAGGCCAACAAAACGAGTGAATCCATGAATCCCATCGCCTTCCCAGGCTGTTTGGTGTGTGCTGCGATACCTAATTTCTGGACCACAGCCTTTCGCTGAATGAATGAGCAAAGAATGGAAAGAACAACATCTCATCTTGAGGCTTTTTTTTTTTCCTTCTTTCCCAGAAGATACCGTTAGCAGAGTGGAAAAATTCGGATTATAAAAAAGCTGTATCCAAATAAATTCCCTCCCCCCAAGCCGATAGGTGTTGTTTTGCAGCTGGGAGGCAGCAAACATATCGGCTGAAAGCGTTACGATATTTAAAAACCACGTGGAGCTGTAAAAATTGGAATGAGCCCTGTAAATCTTCTCTAAAATGGTTAATCAGTTGATCCTTAACAACTGCTATGAACAGTACAGAGAGCTTATAACTCACAAATGCAGGTTCGAGCGGCGTTCCCCAAGGATGGGGAGAACAGACTGAAGCACCGAAAAGAAAGGGGAAGGAGACAGAAGGAAAGAGAGAATGAAACAAAAAGGTCAAACCCTTTATTGGCTTTTTTTTTATTACTGTTATTTGGTGTTTTCTCAACTATTGTTCCCCGTTTCATAACCCTGAAAAACATTTCTATTCTCTCGCTCCCGACGGAAAGGGGAAAAAAAAAAAATCAGTTGCGATGTATTTTTGAATACTAATTCTTAAACTTGCTGGTTTTGTCATCCCTTCTAAGAAATCAGCTGCATTTTGACAAATTTAAAGCCAAGGGCTCGCTGGCAGTGAAAGAAAGGGAGGATATATTTATTTTTTTTTCCCCTTTTTAATGACAGTCTAACAACAGTCACACAACTCACCAGTGCATTCCAAAAATTTCATGCTGTCATCATAAAAATCTGACTGTAGCAGAATCTGTCTGGCACCAGACATAGCCCTAATGACCCTAAACTCACACACGATCCCTGGTGATCAGAAGAAGAAAAATAGAGCAAAAATAGAGAAATATGTAAACTGCTTAAGTGACAGAAAAATATCCTCCCGAGAACGTCATTCTTTTTTTTCCCCCTGTCTTTCACAACTGTCAGAGGGACTAGGTCTCTGAACTTGTCTTTTGTGTTGTTTAACAGGAAGCACAGGAGAATTTGCTGGGCTTGGAAAGTAAAATTAGGGATGAAGTCGGGTCGTTCCCCCATTTCCACAGTTACAGCAGCACGTTCCTAGTATTTAAAGAGCAACCCCAGCATGACCCTTTCCACTTTTATAAATGCTGGGAGTGCTGAATTTCTCTCATCATGCTTCTGTTTCTTGGGGTTCACTTAACAAAAAAAAAAAGATATTACACCCTAAACCAGTGATTTTTTAATCACACATTAAAAAAATATAAGTCCTTTGTATGTGCTTCCCCCTTCTTTTTTTGGTGTGCTATTCAAAATAAATTGATTTGAATTCTGATTCATGGCTATAAATCAAGTAGAGAGGAAGTTAGCATTTGAATTCTGATTCATTGCTATAAATTAAGTAGGGAGGAGTTTATAGGATTCTTTGAAAGTTCAAAAGCATTCCAGAGAAATTATGCTAAAGAAACAAAGAATTGAATGGAGTTTGATGTATTTTTGCCATATTGTGTGACATTTGATGTTTTTACCTCCAGCTTCTGAAATCAGCCTGAGAGTAGAGACTTCCTTCTGTCTCTCCTGACTTTAAAGACTGAAAATATGACTCATAAATATGCTGACCCTAAAAGGGAAGAGAAATACCGATGTAGTGTTGCTTTGAATAAATTACAGACCCTTTAAAGCCATTTGGTGTTTAATCCGTGGCGGTTTTTAATGTTGGCAGTGAGCAGGAGTGGTGTTTCTGTGCTCTGTGGTGTTTAGCTCTGCTGCAACAATTGTTTTACACTTTATCATGAACCCACTGACATCCCTGTGACTTGGCTTTCTCTCCTTTTAGGGTTGGGCTCTGAAGACCACGAGGAATATTTTCACTCATCTCTTCCTCTCATGGGAGCTCTTGAGGAAACATTTGGCTTTTCTGGAGTTCTTTTGAGGTGAACAAAGTCAAAATTCCTTATGAAAGGCATAGATTGACCAATAGCACAGAATCATAGAGTAGTTTGGGTTGGAAGGAACCTTAAAACTTATCCAGTCCCACCCTCTTCCATGGGCAGGGACACCTTCCACTACCCCATGTTGCTCCAACCTGGCCTTGGACACTTCCAGGGATCCAGGGGCAGCCACAGCTTCTCTGCCCAACCTGTGCCAGGGCCTCCCCACCCTCCCAGGGAACAATTTATTCCTAATATCCAATCTAAACCTACTCTCAGGTTTAATATGTAATTCTCTGTTACTAAAAGTTTGCAAAGAAAGAAGACCCACGGGACCCAAAACCTAAGAAGAAAGTCACGATTCAGATCCTGTATTTAGGGCAAAAAAGAAAAAAAAATCCCCATAATTTGAAGAAGGTTATGTCCTTGTAAGGCTTGGGAATAGCAACATTGGGGGATTTTTTTATCTGTGTGAGCAGTAGCTGGACAAGAGTCCATCAGGAAAAGGCATTATTTTAGCTGCTGATTCTTCAGAAAGATTTTTATCTTAGTCTCCAAACAAAGAAGGAAAAAAAAAAAGGGCAAATTGTTGGCTCAATACTCAATGCAGTCCTAAGCTGTATTTCACTCAGGGAGGTGTGTTCCCAGCAAAAATTAATTTCTTCCTACATAAATGGTTATCTCGGAATACCAGGAGCTCAGAAAATGAGAAATTCTGATGCATAAAAACCTAATTAAAGTTACCAGAAATCCCTGGAAGTGTCCAAGGCCAGGTTGGAAGGCTCTTGGAGCAACCTGGGCTAGTGGAAGGTGTCCCTGCCCGTGGAAAGGGGAGTGGAACAAGATGGGCTTTAATTTCCCTTCCAATCCAAACAAGTCTGCAATTCCCTGAAATCCTGTGCTCAAAGTGTGCTGAGATGCACGTTGCCATTGCTGAGTCCACTCCCTGCTGCTCCGACTTTGCACATCCTCATGTTTAGTTGGATTTTTATAGGCCTTTGTCCACATCCCTGTGGCATTTCATGCCTTACAAATATTAACAAACCAAGCTTCACAACATCCTGAGAGGCACAGTCAGGAAAGCATCATCTAAATACTTTAATCTCTCTCCTTGCAGTAGAACTTTCACTTCCCTTACCCACACCCTTTATGTTTGTGGAACTCGTATTTATGGGCCCAAGTTTTCTGAAACCCAAACAAAAAGGTAATTTATCTACTTTATTTCTTTCAAAATGGTGTTCTTGAAGTACATCTTGCAGATAGATTATCTGTCCCTCACAGCAAAGCCTCACAATGGGAGTCTAATAATTGCTCTTTTTCTAATTTCACTAAATGAGTTATAATTATTTTACGTCTGTTTTATGGTTACGGAATAGTATCAACCTAAGCTCTAATTATAGCATAGCTTTCAAAGGAATGTATGGACACTGAATTGATGGACTGCCAGCTTATGTAGGAACATCCCATAAAGCAGATATACAGCTAATAGTTTAAGGCATGGCATGTTAAAAATTCAGGGGCACAACTTGTTCATGAATAAGTAACAGGGTGTAAATTCATTGACTATCTTTTTTAGTAGATCAGACAGGGAAGGGCATGATTAATATTTGTCAGAAAGAAAGTACAGTTAAAGCTGAATGTTAGTTACACCAACATGGGTGAGAGACTCAATCAGAGCCTGAAAATCAGGTTAGTCCACACTAATGATGGATATTATATCTCTTTTCTTCTGATTTACCTGTCTTGGAGCACTAAGGATGTTACTGCCACAAATAACCCTTTTGTTTTCGTGTATAAAGTGATTCTTGGCCAAATGTCTTGCAATTCTCTTACTGCCAGAGGAGGTTGAAGGTCAAAATATTAATCTCATGGATGTTTCTCATCCATTCACTAGGCAGGCCAGCAAAGAGCTGTTGTTTGGCTCTAAACTCTTGGAGGTGGATTTAAATGTGGATTTGCCTTTAGTGTGAGAGGCTGCATTGGACAACACTGGCTTTTGATGGTCTTCTGGGCCATCTGCTGGAATCACCACTCCTGGAAGTGTTCAGAACATGAGCAGCTGTGGCACTTCATAGTATGGTTTAGTGGGCATGAGGGTGTTCAGCCAAAGGCTGGGCTTGAAGATCCTGGAGCTCTTTTCCAGCCTTAATCCCAGGATCAACTAGGCTGGAAAAGACCTCTGAGACCATCAGGTCCAACCTGTGACAATGATTCTCTGATTCTACTTTAACACAGCCAACAGAATGATACCTGACTACCCTCCCAGCCCTGAAACCAGGCACACCAGAAATGACCCCCAACTTCCTCCCCCAAAAGGCGACCCCTCTCATTTAGAGCCCCCGGATACATCTGCCCCCTTTCATCCCCGGCTTAGATTTTAGGAGTCTGCTGCAGACTTGCCGTGGAAAAGCCCTGTTTGAATGAGCTTCAGACTAAACAAATTATATGTGTAAAACACACCTGGCTCTTATCTCACCAACAGCTAAACCTTGGACTAGGAGAACTAAATAAAACCTACCGGCCACTTCCTGACCACTATGGGAGACTTTCCCTGGAGTTTATTTTTTAAGCCTCACTGTGTGTTTCATAATTACTTAAAGGCCTGTGGATTCATTCTGTTGTATGAAATTGGATATAAATTGTTTACCAGACCGAAGGGGGCAAGGAGATTATGCACTTTCTTATTTTTAATATTTCTCTCTCCTATCTGCTGTGACTGGACAGGAACTTCAAGCAACAGTTCTTGGAAAACATATGGAGATCAGCCAGGGAATCTTGTAAGGTAAGGGACCATCCCTGATGCCAGGATGTCTGGCTGCTGCTTCTGCTGAGCAGCTCTGCATCCTTCATATTTTGAAATTATTGTATTGTAACCATTTTCAGTTCAGTTTAGTTTGGCACCAGATGCTTGTTTCGAAAGGTGTCCACACTTATTTGACTACAGAAAATATTTACTTTTCTAAAGGGCAGCTTAACCTTTGTTTAAATTCGAGGTGAGGGAAAGGGCATTGTAATTATCTGCTGTATTATTTGTGTCACATCTGAGTTACTGTGAAGGCTGAACATGCATTGCCCTTTATTAGCAAAACTGCTTAACAAAACCCAATATAACCACAGGTTTTGCCTCCAACAAATATTTTATTGAACCAAAGGCTTGTACAGGAAACTCGGAGAACATTCAAGCAGCAGGAAGCTTTCCCAGGGCCTGGGATAGAGATGGGTTGCTTGTTGTGGCAGCTGGAGACACTTTAAATATCTTGCAGTCAGGTAAAGGGGAAATGTGAGTTCAGTGCTTCCTGATACAGAGCTACAGACTGGAGAAATTCCAGTAGTGATGGAGGTTTTGGAGCTAAGATGGTTTCATGGGAACATCTCACTGCTTCAGTTAGCAAAGGATTACTTTCCCATAATGTTCCCAAAACAGAACTTCCCATAACTACTTTGAGAAGTAAGGAGGAATGAATACTCATTATGGCTGGAAGTTAGAACTAGAAGTTACAAGGGGTATTTCAATCGCATTTGTAAGTAGGAGTAACCTGTTCCAGGACCTCACCACGCTCACAGCAAGGAATTTCTTCCTAATAGCCCACCTAAATTTACTCTCAGCTTAAAACCAACCTGTCCTATCACTACATCTCCTTGTGAAAATCTCCCTCCTTTTTCTTTTTTTGTCAGATGTAACATTGCATAAATAAAGCTCCTGCCTCTACCTTGGTGTGAAGTTGTGATCCAGGGAATAATCTCATTGGAGACAAAGACATCAATGCCGTTGCCATAGAAATTGTTGTTTCAGTAGAGCAAATAAACCATCTACCCTTAGGTTGGTGTGTCTGGTTATAGACTGAGAAAGTTTCACCTGATGGTGCTCTCATAGAGGAAAAAGGAGCATCAAAGCAGACTTCAGGAGCAGAAACCCCGCAGGGAATTTATATGGATGCACAAGTAGCAGAGGATTCAGAATTCAATAAAATCAACTACATAGTGACAAGGTAAGGAAACTGTTTAAATGAATAAAGAGTATTACCAAAGAAAGCATCACATCCTTGCTCAAGCTGGGACTCTTGTTTGTGTCAGTACCTGATCCCGCTCTCCTTCAGAGACGGATGCAGGTGCAACTGGGAATATTTCAGCTCCAGGCTGTGGAAAATGGGACAGAGAATATGAGATCCAACCAGGCCAGAAAAGAAACTGGAATTTGGTCAAAGGAGGGGAGTGACTCCTCTGCTAGCTGGGAATGTACCATCTAATCTTGGCTGACAGATGACCTGCCCCTCTGGACCACAGGTCTGTGTTCCCAGCAGGAGCCCAGCTGCTCCAGTTCTGGAGAAACGGCCTGAAGAGCAGAGTTTATGGAGATATCCAGCTTTAATTTAAAGTCAAGAAACTTTGCACGAATTTGTTACTTGGAAAACATGCCAGGAGCAGCTTAGTGAGATTGACTGTGTGTAAATAACCAGCACCTCCCGAGTTGCTCCCATGGCAAAGCGTGATGGCCGGGAAGGGTCGCTGCTTCATCCCCTCACTCCGAGGGTTTTATATCTGCCTGGAAAAGTAGGAATCTGAAGGAGCTTGATACATGGGATACTCAGAGCTTGGTTTTTTTCGTATTTGTGTGTATTTATGGTCACTCACTAAAGGGGCAGTGACCCTTTGATAGATGAATATAAAGCACTTCAGATACAGTGGCACGAGGAAAATGGCACTGACAGTGAATCCACTTGTCAGTGCAAGTAGGAGAAACAAGAGGCCTCCAGCTTAAAAATCGGTCCTAAAAATCAGCCTGGCCCCCAAAATACACCACTGTACTGAGCCAGTAAAGAGGTTTTTTTTGTCTTTCGCTCCACAGGTTCCTTTCAACGACATCCATTTAAAAACATCAAAGAGGAGACGGAGGTGGTGGGAGACAACCGGGACTGGACTGCACAGACCTCTGAGGGTCAGGTGAGGGTATTGCTCCGTGGAAAACCGATGTGAGCAAAGGGAAGCGGAGAGATGTGTGTGTGAGACCTCACAGTGGGGGCCCAGCACAGCAAAGGGCTGCTTGGCAAAGGTCCACCTTGGGGAAGCCGAGCTGGGGCTGCATCGTGGCTTTGTTGTTCCACAGATAATGTGACGAGGGCTCAGCTGGAAATGATGCCATTTCTTCCCCGTGCTGAGGATAAAGTCAGATTCCTGAAAACACCAAAGGCTTTGCAAACATTTCTGTCTGTGTTTCAGCATCACTTGCTGACACAAGCAAGACTCCCACCTTGAACAAGGCTGTGATTCTTTCTTTGATAATACCTTGTATCCATTTAAACAATTTCCTTACACTGTCCCAATGTAACTTGTTTTATTGGATGCTGAATCCTCAGCCACTAGCACACCCAAGTAAATTCCCTGTGTGGTTTCTGTTCCTGGAGACTTCTTTGATGCTCTTTTTTCGTGTGTGAGAGCACCGTCAGGTGAAACTTTCAGTCTTTAACACAGAGCACTGCCTGCAAGACACAAATCTGGGATCAGGAGTCGCCTCATAAAAATCCTTGGGTGTATTATTAACCCTCAGAGAGCGTTTGAGGAGGTGTCAATCTTCCAGCAGCACCACTCCAGCTAGGAAATCATAATTTATTGAGGTCAAGGGGTTAATGGGCTGGACTATGTGCTACCAATTGGTGGACATAAAATAGATTTAGTCCTGTGACAAACCTAAAAGCTTTTCAATAGAGGGAGGCTCACAATAAAAACCTGCGAGGAGTCGCCCTATTATTTTTCTTCCAGAGCATTCTTGTCTTTCAAAGCTGAAAGAAAAAGAGAGAAAGTTGATGTTGAAAATAATAATTAAAAAAAAAAAAAAAGGCTGGGTAGCTGTTATGTTGCAGATGTGCATTTTATAGTTTAATATTTTTTTGAGTGAAAAAGCAGTTGGGATTCTAAGCAGACATGATGTAGAGCAATTTGAAATTAATAGAGCACTTCAGATTTTTAGGAGCACTTTAAGTTGGAAGTGATCTTGGGTTTGGGCAGGCTCGGTGTGGAAAGATGTAAAATTATGAAAGAGTTCCAGATATGCAAGAACATATTGGTATAAAGGCAAACACTAATTCAGCAGATTGGGACAAAGCAGATTATTAAAACCTGCAGCTCAACAAAAATTCAGACAGCAAAATTTGCCTTTCAGTGTATTTATTCAGCTTCTGTCATTCAGTTGTTTTAAATATCCTGTATGAGATGGAATAAGGATTCTCAGAGAATACTGGGAAGAAATATTAGTGAAAATGCAGAAATTCTGTTCTCCTGCGGCCGGACTGTCCCTCTCGGAGGGGCACAGGTTGTGGATCAGCACAGGGGAGGTATCCAACAGCCGCTGCCCATCTTTCCAAGGTGGAAGAACAGGATGATGCAGGAGACAAGCTCATTATTGAGTCTCTCAAAGGCCACAGGGGCAAGACAGGGCTAATAAATTCTCTCTTAGTGTAAGTGAATGCTTGTGCTGCCTCATGGCCTCCCCTCAGCCTTGTGCTACATTTTCTGGGTGCTGAAAACTGTCCAGTTTTTCTCCTCAGCACAGGTTTTTTTTTGGTACTGGGTCAAGTTCTACTAAGCTTTTGGTTTGCTCTTTGGTTTGTGGGTTTGGGGTTTTGTTTGTTTGTTTTTAAATTATTGTTGTAGCATCCTCAGCATCCATTCAGCTGGAAATGAATAGAACAAGTGGATATTGGAATGTGTAGATGTGGTGCGTAGGGGGACATGGGTTAGTGGTGGGTTAAATGTTGAACTTGATGATCTCAGAGGGTTTTTCCAAACTTCACGATTCTGTGATTTTCTGATTCTGTGTGGAATTGCTCAGTTTGCCAGATGGACCCTGAGCTGTGGAGGGGGGGATAGGGGAAATCTCTGGAGCTGGAAGATGCCTGGTGGTGGGCAGGGCAGGGCAGGAGATGCCCACGTGGACAAGAAGAAAACTCCAGCCCCAGACTCAGCTGCTTGATTTAAAGCTCATCCACGCGGCATTTGATTAAACCCGAATTGCCATTTGAATTAATCCCATTACCAGCTTGTCTGTCCAGATCGGTTATTTCAGGCCCAACATCCATTATGGTCTTCCCAAAACCCTGGGGCATCTGTCACCTGTCGTGGGGCTGGAACTGTGGATCAGGTGTAAAAGGCACAGAGAGAATCTCCTAGGCAGGTGGGTGCAGTTTGTGTGAGAGAAACCACCGACCCTGCAGAACCTGCTGAAAGAAATTCAGGTGGGAAATCTCACTTCTTTTTCCATGGAAAATGCCAAAAGTGGCCACAGTTTTGCAAAAAGTGGGTGCTCTGTTAAACAGGGCCCTTTTTTCCCCCCCAATCCTTTCTTTGCCACATAACTAACATAAAAACATGGCCCTAATTTCTGGTGCGTTGATACAAAATAAATTATATTATTAATATCCATAGCTATAAAGTCTTTATGGGGTTTGAAGACTCCTCCACCAACTGGAGCACAGAATAAATATCTGGATACATGGATTTTAGACACTTTAAGCTTTTTATTGCGTGGGAAAGACCAAGCAGCTCTGACTAGTCCATCCCAAATCAGTTCTCTCCTGTAATACTCCTGTGAGTGATTTAATATGTAACCAAACATTTTGTCACTCTCAAGAAACTACACATAATGTATTATGTGTGTATTTTTTAAAGCCTGGTAAATTATATTTTTATATTGATTTGCATTGTTTGCTGTTTTGACATATACTTTTATATTATTAAATGATGTGTTTTTGTGATAATGCAGAGCTGCTTGTATCCCATTGGATAAGGCTTGTTGCAAGGATGAGAATGACAAATGGGATCCCTCCCTCAAAGCTCTGTCCCCTCTCCATTTATTACAGTTAAAAACATCACTGTGTTATTGAGTTTTTTTAATGTCTGTCTGTACAGAAAAAAATCCCGTGTATTTTAGTAGGAGTACAATAAAAATAGCATAAAACATATTGATGTTTAATAGGGAATATAGTTTGTTATTTTATTTTTTTAAAAAAAAGCTAACCCATATTTCTATATATGTATTATATGTATATTCTGTGTATGTATAGGTGTGATTTTATGAGCTGAACTCTAATGGATAATTTGAAGAAAATCTCTGTGAAATTGCAAAGGAATTCTCCTGAAGTGTATGTTATATAGGTATATAAAAATACAGAAAAATATATAATTTTGCACGTTCACACCTTATTTTTCTAATTTATTTGAAAAATCACAACAAGATTTTGAAAGCAGATGCACTTTGGTTTAGGGATAAAACAAAGGAAGAAACTGGAGTTTCTCTGATTCCTCTGAACTGGGAAGTACCTTGTTAATCCACCTTTATGCAAATATTGTGTTCCCCATCCCAGACTTTGAAATGCCTGACTTTTTCCCATCTCCTCCCCATTTCCTTTCCATTTCCCACTCCAAAATGAAACAAACTTCAGGGGAAATTAATTAAAACCTCTGTAGAAAACCCTAAACCAAGCTCAGACTTTGTGTGAGGCACTTTTCACCCCTAGCTGGGGATAGTGAGAGATTTGAAGGGGTAAAAAAAAATAAGTGATTATTCCATGTGCCCCTTGCTTTGTGACATCAAATTCCCTATGAAAAGGCATTTAATGGTGGTGGTTTAGAGCATTAAAATCTTCTAAATGAACGAGGGGAAATAATCCAATGTCGAGGACTCTTCTCTTCGCGTGATAACACCCTGGGCCCGGACCAAGGTAAACTGAAATAAGGATTAACTGACAATAGCAAAGGCTAATTTCCAGAACCCACAGGAGGAGTTCCTGAGCACAGCCCAGATAACAAAAATATTATCACTTTGTTTACAGCAAAGTCAGTCAGTTTATTACTTGGAGTGCTTCATTACGGAGAAAAGATGCCAGTGATAGTCTCCCAGTCAAAATAAACAGGCAGCAAGTGTTCCACATACACAGTTTGGAGAGAACAGTTACTTTGCTATTTATTTAATAATTGACCATAAATGGAGTCAAAGTGCAAAGGGAAAAAAAAAACCAACAAAAAACCCCTAAAAAAAAAAAAAAGCAGCACACTAAGGGCTTTTTGAAAGATTGATAAATAATGTGGAATCTCAATTAGGCTTTAGAAGGAATGCAGATATTAAAAATTTGGTCAAGAATCTAATTAGCTGGAGGTAATTAAACAGTCTCACACGGGGTCATTAATCTTTTCCACAGACCTTTGATGTTTTGCACACTGTCTTCTAGTCATTAATAAAATTCATAACACTCCTCTTTGTGGTGTTTTATCATCGTGTTTTTCTCTGTAAGAGCATAGAGCAAGTGTCATTGTATCACAAGGGCCTTACTTTAGTTAATTCCTTTTTTTTTTTTTTTTTTTTTTTTGCTGCTCGTTAGACTTAACTCTTTCTTGGACCAAACCACACCAATTTATGCCAGAAGTTTTAAGACAGGTTTTTAACTCCTCGGTTCGTGGTCCTCAGCAGCTTTCCAAATCCATATATTAAGAAATGAACCAAATGTTTCTGGTCAAAGAAGACCAGAGATTCCAACTCTTCATCTGCTTAATTTTGCAACCTGGTTTCTATATTAATCACACAAACACTAGAAAAATGGGTTTATTTCTCTTTTTTCATTTTTTTTTCCCTTTACCTTTGGTTTCTCCCGAGGGCGAGTCCCTTGGAGGCACAACCTGTGGCGTGAAGTTCATTTCGGTGGCGTAACCAGCCAGCTCTTGAGGAGGGGGCTGTGAGGGAGGCGAGGAATAATTATGGAGAAGAGAACTAAGCAAAATGGAAATCTGTGGAACGTGACTGATTTTCTGTACAGTCTCAGCACAGGACTTCAAGAATGCGTTATCCTGACGGGTTTCAAAGACAAGACCGTGTGCTCAGGAATAGCTGAATTTAAAAGGCGTGGAAAAAGCTACAAAGGGCGCCTTTGGAAGATGGAAAGATATGATTTCTCTTGCAAATATTAATATAAATATATATATGGGGGGTGGTGTTTGTGTTTATGGCTGTTTGTATCACAAGCCCCGCATTCATGGGCTGTTGCGTGGAGTTGTCTGAGCAAATCTAAATAGAGGGAGACATAAAGGGATTGGTAATGAAATGTTTGTGCCTCTACAACGACATTTCACATTTGGGGTGGATTTGTGCCCGAAAAAGACAAATCCATCCTTTCATATGGATTTTATAGTTCAGCCAGACCTGTTTCTCTGTGGCAAGAACGTGTTGAGTTGTCAGAGGACGTCAATGCTGAGTTAATGCTTTGCAAGCCTGCAGGTAAAAGAGGCTGAAGCAAGGCTGTGTGGCAATATCTGCAGGGAAGTGCTTAAAAATGGGCACCTCCCCTTTATTTACAAGGGTTGAAGATGTGCAAAATGGTCCTTAAACACATAAAAAATGGCAACAGCTGCGAACCTCGATGGGAAGAAGTTTTGTGCTTTTATGACTGATTTGCACAGCTGAAATGCAGCAGATTTATGGCTTAAAGAATGGATTATTTATAGGGTGTTTTAAAAAGAAATCACACTTGATACCCTTTCAGGAGTAAGAGGAATTAATGAGAGACAGGAATGAAAATATCTAGGAGTGTATAGTCATCCAGAGCAATATTCTGAATTTGTGAAGGGTTGTTCTGATCATCTTGCATGCTCTGCCCTGGCATATTTGGCTGATAACTCTCTGCCTCTGCTCTGCTACTTTTTGCAGCATCTTCTATTAAGTCTATATCCAAAATGCAGCCTAAACCTGCACAGCCCAGCAAAAAAAATAAAAATAGGATGCACAACTAAAAGGCTTTGGGTTAAAAAAACAAGCAACAAACAAACGAAAAACTACAGCTTTTTTCTCAATTGAATTTTAAATATCAAATTTTATGTGTCATTTTCTCCGAGGAAGGAAGTGATTGCCTTTATTTTATTTCCACATTACCGAGCAAAAATGTTTCCCTCTAAAAATATCAACCCAACTGCAGAATATGTTGCAGAGTGAGCCACTTTAAAGTGAGTGGGAGACGACCAGGAAGGATTGTTCTCTTTTGTGTTTACTTGTAATTTACAAACAAGTTCTGGCAGCTTTTTTTTTTTTCCTTCTGAAAGAAAAAAAAAAAATAAAAAAGGCGAGAGGCAATTTTTCCACTTTTTATTCAGACTGAGAAATTGTTTCTTTACTATTTAAGACTGTTATTGTGGCTGGGAAAGTGATGGATAGCTTTAAAAGATGGAATGATGAGAACTGAGCAGTTGCTAAGAGAAAGTCCTGCTAAAACTGCCTTTTTTTTCCCTTTCTTTTTTTCCCCCCTCCTTAATGCTCATGCATTTTCAGTGACTAATTAACTTTTCAACAAGGACTTCATCTTTAGTGATTTGACCTAGCTTTTTTTTTTGTTTTGTTTTGTTTACAATGTGAACCACCCAGTAACCTCAGGAGCAACACCAGGAAAACAAAGGACTGATGATGATGGTGATGATGATGCACTTCCAAAATAAACAAGGAATAACCCCCCACCCCCCTCCCGCAACAAGCAAACAAAACAGACTTCTCAGGTCGTTAAAGTTGTGGTTTTTACCCTCAGAAAAGCACTAAAGCAGCCGAACTCCTCCTTAAAAAAAGGGTTGTTTTAATGATAAATTTTAAGTAAATTGCAGCTGGCACCTTGTGACCTTTTTCCAAGCGACGGTAATGAGATCCATAGGTGATTTAAACTACTTAATAATAATGAGATTGGCGCGGGGAACGCTCAGCTTGGCAACAATTTGATAATTGTGTGAGCAGGAAGAACTAGCCCTCCCTGGTGGTTTGAAAACATAGCTGAGATTTGAGATGCCTTACAGAGCTCTTATTTAATTTGAGCAATTCTATAATGATGTGAAAAGGTAAGTGTTTTTGATTCAGTGATGTCTGTATTTCAAGAGACAAGATGTTGATGATAAAGTCAAGGGAAAAAAAAAGAAAAAAAGATGAATGGCTGGTTTCTGGAGACATCTTTTGGCTTAATATCTAACACCATGTCTGTCTGTGTGCATTTCTCTCAGCTTTCCCACTAGTAAAATGGAATACTAATTAGATTTTGATTACAGGCAGTTTTTAAAGTGTGGAAGGCATGCTCACATTTTTTTCCTGTTAAATTCCAACGTAGTAGCCGGACACAAACCTTTGAATTTGATGGGTTGCCAGGGTTGATCAGCTGGAAAGAAACTGTGGGCACATGACTTAAAAACAGAGTGTATTTTGGTGTTCTGTGTTCAAAATTACTTGGGAATTTCCTGCTGGCGAATAACAAACCCAGTGAAATTCTTCTTTGGAAAAGTGGTAATTCTTCTAAGGAAAATTGGCATTTTTTGGCACGTTTGTGGCTTAAAGGTTGAGAGGTGAGGAGAAAGTTCTTTGCTGTAGGAGCCATAGAGTTTGAGCTTTGTATTAAAAGTCACTGGGGTTTACACAGGTAAAAAACCTGTAAAAATCAGTGCTAAAAGGTGAAATAAAAACTGGAAGTGCCCAAGTTTTACTGATTGAATTCAGTACCTGAGTGAAGATGCTGCTGATTAACCCTCTTCAATCACCTGGGTCACTTTGTTGATGCCCTACAGGGGAACCAGGAGAAATGATGAGACCCCAAGAAGCCCTCATCGCTCTGGTGACCAGAAAATGTAATTAATGTTGTCAATGTAGAACAAGAAACATACAAATATAGGTAAATATCTAAAATTCCCGAGCATAAATGTAATTTTTTAATATTTCAGATCCATTTTAGATAGAACTTCGAACTAGTTTTGGGGTGAAAAAAGTGTAACTGTAGGAGAAGTGCTGCCAAATTTACGCCTCTCGGGGTGAATTCTATCAGTTTAGAAAGCAGTCCAAAATCCTGAAAGCTTTTATTTTGTGTACAAATTGGACAGTATTAGCCATCTTTTAACTTCAGGGAGAATTTTTGAGACAAACAAAATAATTGAGAAGCTGTCGGTGTGGATGTAATAAATATATAGAAATGTGACTGTTTTATGGTTGTATAAAATTGTGTGCTATATTGCAATGTGTTAAAAAGTGCGCACTATGGCTGGAAAAAAATAATTAGCCAAGGAATGACGTAATAAGAGCTTCATTTAATACTGAATTTTAAAGAAATGCATTGCCTAAGAACACCGTGGCTGTTTTAGATCTGAGCCAGATCTTATATTTTAAAAAAAAAAAAAAAGAAAAAAAAGAAAAAGAAAGCAATTCCTCCAGAATGGGAGTTAAAACCCTCCAGTGCAAAGTTTCCCCGTGAAGTCTCTAAATATCTATTAGGCTGTCCACTAGATCGAGTCAGATATTTCCTTTCACTCATTTTACCCTTCCCTGGCCTGAACCCTGGGAAGTTTTATGTGTTCCCGCGTGGGAGCTTCGCTGCGAAAAACGAGGGGGGGACGGAGGCGTGAATCTTTGGAGGTTCGATGCCACCTCTCGGCTTCCCCGCTTAGCTGGAAGGTCACCCCGCAACCAGCTGGGCAGGGAGGAAACGTTGGGGGCTCTGGAGCCATCATATCATTTCCCCTTCTGTTTCCTCTCGGCTCCTCCTGCCAGAAAATGGCTAATAATGGGCTGTTTGCGTAGGGCAGGAGGAGAAGGCAGGCTGAAAGAGCTGCCGGAGCGCTGGGTTGCCTCGCTAAATGCAGTTATAAAAACCGGACTAAAGAGGGCAGGAGATACTCTAGTTAAAGAAAGCAACGCAGGCGAGCAGGCAGCAAAACTCCACGGGGAAACAATAATATATATTTCAGTATACAATAAAGTGATTTATTTTCAATAAAAATCTGTAAAACTGCTTTAGTTACTTTGACACCTTGATTAACTGGAGTTTCAAAGATATTTGTGTGTGTGTGTGTGTGTGAACCTTCTTCATCCCAACAGTTCCCAATACTTTATTGCATCTGCTATTGAATATGTATGTTTTAAAAGCATTTGCTACACTGTAGTTTTACTGGATGTCAGGGACAAAATAGATTAATATTAGACCTCAGCCAGAAAGCATTTCTGTGGCAGCACATGAAATGTAGCACTTCACTGCTGATGCTCTCCCTGACTTATTCCTGGGGATGCTTTATGCGGAGCTCTGGGCTCCAGGACAGATTTATTTCCCCTAAAATCACTGATTACCATTATAAAACCCGAAAAAGTTGAGGGAATTTCAGAGCTGGCTGCAGCGGGAATAAAAGGATTAGAAAAAAGCGGGAGGCATTGTGCGGGGACAGGCAGAGGGATCTTCCTGTGGGCTCGACGTCGGAGAGTGTAAAACTTTATTCCTTGTCTCCTGCACCCCCCAAAGCAGCACAGCACTAATAAAGAGGTTTTGCTGCACCCTCCAAAGGTCCCACAGTTTTTTTTCCCAAAGCCTCTCAGGGGGATTTTTTGGGATTTCGGTGCACAGTACCTCACACCCCAAGGAGGTTCGGTGACCAGCAGAAAATACTTTCTCTTACGCTCAAGCACAATGGGGGGAAATTTCCATCAGGAGGAAATTCTAGCATTGAGAAATGGCAGTGGGAAGCCATTCCCTGTGTCCTGTCCCTCCATGCCTTGTCCCCAGTCCCTCTCCAGCTCTTCTGGAGCCCCTTTAGGCCCTGCAAGGGGCTCTCAGCTCTCCCTGGAGCCTTTTCTCCTCCAGGCTGAACAATTCCTATCATTTTGGAAAGGATGGCTCTGGCTGGACTGAGGGGAACTCAGCTGTGTCAAGACCCCACCAGAAGCTGATTCCTGTGCTTAAATATTATGGAATCTTTCCAGGAATTTTCTGGTGCTGGATAGGAACAAACAGCACACCAGCATGAATTTGATTTCTTGTGCTAAATACATTTCTAGCTTATTTTATTTTGCCCACCTCTGTGTATACACACTATTTCTTACTGGGGAAAAATAAAGCATGAGATGGATTTATTTACTTTTAAATCTACTTAATTTCTACATGTTTTATATATAAAATTAATATTAACATTCTAACAAAACACAGAATAAGTTTTAATAAGGATTGTGTTTTAATTTATTTTTTTTTCTAGAAGAAGAAGTGGGATTTATTTTAAAGTGATTCGAAACCCAACACCTTCAAGAACGTAGAAAATTCGCTGCCTTGTGTATATTGACAACCTCAGTGTTTTGTTTCTGCTGGAACATCCCAGAAGTTGGTTGCTGTTGCTGGTTAAGTGCTTCCAGTGGGTTCATCTCAGACAGTATTAGCAAGGAATAAACAAGACCTCACTGAAGGTTTAGGGAAACATCAGTATTTATGTGCTCAGAGTTAATTTTAAATAAAGACTTGCATTTTGGGAGATGAGGATAGAAAATCAGAGCCTACAGGTTTGCTTCAAAATCCTTATGTTTATTAAAAAAATGTTATTTTACTTTAAAATTTAATTTTTATTTTACTTTTAAAGCTTTTTAGCTTGTTTCAGCCCTGATGTTTCAGTCCAGCACTGAATACAGAAAGATCTTGTCTGGGGAAGAAAGTCCACGAGTAAACAAAGGTTGCACGATTCCCTTGGGAAAACACTCCAGTTCCATGTCATGTGTTAAATGTTCTTACAAACCTCACAGTGTTGGTCTTACTTTGAATTTCACGTGCTCCATGATGCTCTAATGGATCACCACACAGAGCTGAGAGGGGAAAAACACCAAAACTCTACAGAAAACTACACACAAAAAGAGCGTTAATGACTCCCAGGACTTTTTTTCCAGGGTTGGCAATAATTTACTCCACAAAATTAAGGCTTTTTCTTTTTTTTCCTTTTTTTTTTTTTTTTTTCAGATGTCAGAATGCTAAAATGAAAAACATGCAAAATTATTCGGGTTTGAGATGTAAATTCTGCTGCCAGAAGGACGGGTGAGATGCGTGAGGGAAGAATTAGGTCTCAGACTAAAGCAGATTCTGGTAAATCATCAAATAGGTAAGGAGGCTGTGGCCAATCCTGGATTTGCTAAAATGAATATAAATGTGATGAGAATGTGGTGGTGCAATAACTTCTGCCCTTAAAAATGGGGATTTCCAGGGACAGACAACTCACAGCAGCAGGGGAAACACTTGAGCTTCTGACTCAATATTGGTCAGAGGGGTCCAGGTTCACTTCTAAAGTAGATTTTTACTCTTTTGACGCTGTTTTCTACTCCAAACCTGGCCCGGGCTGCTCAGGGCAGCGGTGGATTCACCATTCCTGGAGGGATTTCAAAGCCCTGCGGATGTGGCACTTGGGGACAGGGGTCAGGGGTGGCCGGGGCAGTGCTGGGGGATGGTTGGACTCGATGATCAACCTTAATAACTTTTCCAGGCTCAGGGAGTCACTCTCCACCACCTGACTGATACACAGAAGGCATTTCTCCATTTTCTCTGGGGAAACAGGAGTAAGCAGGAAGTTTTTTTAACTTTTATAGCGAAATATAGCAAAGCCTGAGCTTCTTTTACCATCGAGTAAATTAATTTTAGCCATGTTTATATCTGTGACATGTATATATATACATGCAGAAATATGTGCAGAATCTAACTCTGTACTCTCCTTCATTTGCTTTTCCCCAAGGCTTTAGGGGGAGTGCTTGCAAACATCACCACTTTCCCAGGTTTAGGGGGAGTTCACCTCTTGAAAAGCTGAAAAACAGAGTTACTGTGGAGCCTGTTTGACCAGCTCCTTTTGCTGGTGGCAGTATCGTGGCTTATAGTGTTTATTTCCAAGAAATTAAGACATGACAGTGTTTATGCCCATAGAGTGAAGCCAAGTTTCCTTCTTATTTTGGCACATAGAGAAACTCAGGTTTAGTATGCTCAAGATGCATAAATTATGCAGGTTTGACCACAGAGTTCTAAGGCAATGGCATCCATGCCTTCCCTTTATGAATCATTTAGTCTGGCTGTCATATCCTCTCAAAGCTCAGCATCCAACACAACTTCTGAACTCTCCAGGTGTTAAAAGTTGCTCTCTGTTCCTGCAGGAAGCCAGGCTGGAGGACAGGACCTTGCTCGGATGGCAGGAGCAGGCAGCTGGGTGACGTGCCAGCTCCCTGACCCAATTCAGCTTTCCTTTGCACCATTTTGCCATTTGGGAGTGGAACGTGAAGAATCCTTTTAAAAGCAAAACGCTGCTTTATCCTCTTTATCCATAATGCTTTCCCCATTTTTGCAGTATTAGGCAATGCATCCCATTTCTAACATCCATGGCACAGGCAGGCCAATATTGCTGTTTTTTTGTTTGTTTGTTTGTTTGTTTTTTTCTGGTAGAACTTGAGCTTCTTAGACCAAATATTCTCAGATTTCTTCCTCTGCAGCGTTTCTGATCCACGGTAGGTCCATGATTTCAAGACGCACCTGTCCCTTCTCACCCACTGTTCAGGCCAGAGTAGCTGCGTTCAGGTGATGGTTTCAAATTGTTTTGTGGAGGATTAATCAAAGAATTGCCAATTAATTGTGAAGACTTGTGAATTAAAGAATTGAGAATTGAAGAAATGTGATTCTTCATTGAAGGAATTCCAATTCCTACTCACTTTTGGGTATTTTATTCCTATTTTGGACATGATTTCAGTTGAGCTGAGGAGTTGGGGTCCCCTTTGTAAGGCCCTAAAAATGAGCCAACAACTCTTCCCTAATCATATCTTCCCACTTATTCTTTCAAACCTTTTGCTATGAATTTTGTTTATGTGTTTATGTAAAGTCCCAGAATCTCTAGTTTCATGCAGTAGTTTCATATTTGTGGTCCTTGCCTTTCCTAACCGAAAACTCTTACACAAATGTGGTTCCTCACATCACTCTTGAATTAAGGGCAACTTTAATAGTCTTTTTTGTCTTTCTTTTTACCCTGACCTGCAGTAATTGTGGATGCAAAGGCTGTTTAAATATTTACCCACCTCCCTCCCTCTTTCCAGAGGATTTTGATTCCCACCAGCCCTTCCAGCTTCTTCTATCTCAAAAATTCTTTTGATTATTGTTAGCATGGTGGGGTATTCACTGACCACAGGAACCAGCATGGAAGGACAAGGATTCAGGCCTGGTGAGGTCATAATGAGATACCTGGGAAGATAACAAACAAATATGTGAATGATGGGCCGTGACAGGGAAAAGGTGATGAAATGGTGGGAGAAATGAGAACATGGAACGTGCGAAGCAGTTCTGATGCCACACAACCAGGATTTGTAACTCCATTCCTAAGGAAACCAGAAGTATAGAACTGTGTAGTTCTCCCCCTTATAGCTTCTAAAATTGTTGGGCAATTTTAGCCAATGAGAAGAAGGGTCATAATGTTATTAATTCCCTATAAATGTAATGAAAGAAATGGGATAAACTCATATGATTATGGAAAAAGCCTCATCATCAGTCCAGTTGTGACAAAGTGAGAAATCCAGGCTGGACAGAGGAGGAAACCATGATATGCTTCTTGTGGAAAAGGCTCTCAGGGACATGGTGGGATTCTTGGGGTTGTCCTATGTAGGGCCAGGAGTTTGATGATCCTTGTGGGTCCCTTCCAACAGAGGATATTCCATGATTCCATGATGTATCACCCCACATCCCAGTGCCGCGCGTCTCGCCCGCTCTTCAAACCCGGTGCTCCAAAGACGTCGTCCCTGATTTGTTTCATTGGCTCCTCAACAGAGCATATCTGGAAAATCTCTGAGTGCTCCAGGAGTGTTAGTTAATTGTCACAACCCCCCCGGTGGGGAGAGTGATTTCCCTGCTAATAGATTAGGAGCCACAGCACGGGAATGTCATCAAAGCTCAGCTCCCCCCACCCCAGTGCTCCAGGTAACACACAGGTCCTGCCACTGCAGCCCCCCTGTTTGGAACTCACATCCCTGCACTGCAGGGGGGATGCAGCTGGGAAGGAACTCTACTCCAGAAAATTAGGGAGGCAGAAGTTAACAGCCTACTGGGAATGATTTGGTTTAGGTAATTCCATGATAGAGACGACACGTTTTCTTTCTGCGTCCCTTATATAATGTCCAGTGTGTTCATTGAGACTGACAGATATCAGAGATAACATCTAAACTTATATACAATTAAATACATTTGTGTACAACTCAACACATTTATACACAATTTTGATTATACAGTTATACAGATTATACAATCACACAGGTAATTATTTTTATTTGTCTTTTTTTTCTCTAGTATTAATACACAGAGCAACGGTTTGTTGTGAACTGGATAAGGAAAAGGCCTGTAAAGAAGTGGTCAGACAAATAAATCCTGCATCATTACAGGTGTCAGGGCACAAAGTTAAAACTGTTCATGGTTCTTAAGGTCTAAACACTCAAATTTTTTAGTTTTAATGGGTTTTTTTGCGATGTGAGTGAGAGAAGGGCAGAGAGAGGCAGAAAGAGAGAAGAGAAAGGGTCTTGTTGCAGCTTGAGGTTCAAAATTATTCTAATTAAGCCTTAATTTTTCTTAAATTAAAAATTATTAAAAACCTGTGGTCGGGGTTGCAACATGAGATGATCCAAAAAGGAGGGTTTGCTTTGGAGCCACTGCAGAATGAATTGCCACATGAACCAAGCAAATGGCTTGGAAATATATCTGGTAATTGGGTATTAATGGGAACTCTGGTGTACACCCTGCACATGCCTCTTTGGAGCTGCAAAACTGGGCTGCCATTCAGGGATTTGATTGCAAGAACCTGTTTTTAAGGAGTCTGGAAAGAATGGAAAACTCATGGTGGAGAGCACAAGCCAGGAGAGAGGCAGGTCAGGAATTTTTCTCTCTAGGCAAAACTGTTTTATAACAGCTCGTTTCAAGGCTTTGGGTTCTCTCTAGGAAACACCCAGTGGTCATTTTTGGTCATTTTTATTCATCTTTAGTGAGAAGATACAGTTCTGACCTGGTGTTGTTCTACCTTTTTTTTTTGGCATATTGTGATGCGGTTTTATAAGATTTCCTCCTTACAGAGAAGAAATTGGGAAGGTTTTAAGTTAAAACAGACAAATACCTCGACAACCTAAGCTGTAACAGGGGAAAGATCAAATTCTCCCCATGCTTCAATTCAACCACCTCATTAGCATTAATAGGGCTGCATGTGTAACTGATAGCAAAATTTGCTTGGTAAACCTTGAAGGACTTCACTTTAAAAAGAGATTTTCATGTACAGGCCAGGAAAAAAACAAAACAGCTGAAACTGATAAAATGCAAGTTATCCCACCATAACAGCAGTGTCTACCAGTAAAATTTGGGGGTTTTCCCCCTTCAAGTGGGTAAAGATTGTTCCCAGACTGGAGCCTTCATCACAAGCCAACTTTTAACTGCAAGAGGAATGTCTGAGTCGCCCAGTTAAGCCTCGCAGACCTTTCTCTTTGATGCTGGAAACATTTCTGTGCAGTCATATGGTGCAAAAACCCACCCTAGTAAGCAGGGATTTTGGCAGTGTGGTGTCTGCAAAATTGGGAAGGAGCATCCTTTTTATTGTAGTTAAATATATTTTGGAGTGTTGGGGTCTTCTTTGCAGGGAGGTGTCACACCTTACGTGGTATATCCCTAAATTAAGTCTCAGTTTTAACACTGCGGTCCCAAATGTGTTTAGGGGAGTTTTAGATTGAATATAAGGGAAAAAATTCTTCACTGAAAGGGTTGTCAAACATTGGAAAAGATGCCCAGGGAAGTGGTGGAGGCCCCATCCCTGGAGGGGTTTGAAAGCCATGTGGATGTGGCACTTGGGGACAGGGGTCAGTGGTGGAAAGGTTGGATTTGATGGTCTTAGAGGATTTTTTTTTTTTCCCAACCAAAATGATTCTACCAAAGATTCTGTGTTCACAATGAGAATATCAACATTTCTGTGGGAGGGGGAAATTTTGGCATTGAGGAAATTTTGGAATTGTCCTCTGCGCTTCCACGTCAAACACAAGTAAATCTGTGATTGCCATTTACACATTATTTATTCAGCTGGCAGCACAGTGATGCAGAGGGTGGCAGTTCTGGTCAGAGATATTTCCCTTCATGGGGAGCCAATGTGTTAAATATCAGTAGCAGTGTGTAATCACAGAGTAGAAAAAGAAAGGTAATAAAATATTGCAGTAAAAAAAATACACTTCTATTCCAGAGCACGAGACTCACAAAACCTGTGCATTTTTGTCCTTCCCAGCTTTGTGCGGTGCCAAACACAACTTTCCTGCTCTTTCACCTGGCTGTTTGTGCCTGGAAGAGAATATTACAGCCATAAGATACGAAGGACATCCAGTATTTCCTGTTTTACAGTAACAGGCCAGAGGCTGAGGCTGCTCTTTGCTGCACTTCCAGCTCAAGGAGACTTTGCACCCTCCAGGTTTTTAATTATTGTTACTTTGGTAGGCGAGGTGTGTCCCTCAGGCACCCAAATATCACAACCAGCAGAGATCACATCCCTCCTGTACAGCACCAAATACAACCTGTGGCCCTCAGCAAGCCCCACCAGAACCCCAGAAATTCAGAGCTTGGCCAGGTCACTGAAAATCAAGCGCAGGACTCGAGAGAACGTGTTTTCCTTCCAATACCTGCCGGAAGAAATGACACTTAAATTCAGCTTGGCAACACACGGCGGGGTATCGGCGCTGCGCGATCAGCTGCTCGCAGGAGTCACCAAATCTCAATTCAAACTAAACAAAAATGGCATTTTTGTTTTTTTCTCCTGTGAGCAACAGAAACCAGGTAGTTGGGCAAAGCAGGACAACTCAAGAGCCGATGAATAAATAATACCGGGGGATGAATAATTTAGGTGCAGTGTCAGACGCCTGGAACAATCTTTATCCTCGGAACAATAAGGCGTGGTCACGTGCAGCCTGTGTGTGTGTCCTGCAGAGAGGCTGCAGGATTAAAACCTTGTTTTGGGGAGCTGGACTCCGAAATTTCAGCTGTTGAGCGCTATCAAAAAAAACCCCCAAAACAAACAGGTGTCAGGAAGCGAGAGGACAAAACTCTTACCCTGAAGTTTAGGATGGACATGTGGCTTTTCCCAGGTCGTCACACTTCGGCTCAGGTGCTGAGGGTGGAGGAAAATGCTCTTAGGTGAAGCTGATTAAGGTATTTCAGCCACGCAGGGAATTGTGGGCACTTAAATTGCAGCTGATAGAGGGGTGGGAGGAAGTTTTCCCGTGTCTTTCTCCTTAAAAGAGAGATCGAGAAGTTTCACGAGGCAAAGGAGCCTTTAGCTACTCTTGGCTTTATTCAGTGTAACCCATTAACGTTGTTCCTTCAGGTGGTTTTGGTGATTGAAAATCCAGGCTCAGACAGCATTTTGCAAACTCACTTCTCCGAGTTTTTTGGTGTCCTTGCTGCCCTCCAAACGCACAGATGGCTCTTCTCTGAAGGGAGATGTTTTGGCGTCCTGGGTAAGTCTTATGGTGGCTTTGGAAAAATGAGGTGAATTTGGGCTTGCTCAATCTAAAACAACAAAAGGGGTCTGACTGCAAGAGAGAAAGGATTGCTCCCGTCATTTGTGTTATTCAGTTTATTTCTTGAGAGCTCTGTTTTATTTGAAAAGTTGTGATTTGTTTGTGTTTTGTTTTGTTTTTTAATATACATGGAGGATCTTTTGAAAATGCCCACAAGGAAAACGCCTCTCACCTGATCTTTGCACAGTGATCTTCACCTCATTCTCACACAAAAGGTTTCTTAAGGTTGTCTGAATAATTCAGATCTAAGTCTTTCACTCTGGGAAGTTGTAGTAGAGACAAAATCAAGATGTGCGGTCCTGAAAAAGAATTTATTTCTGAAATCAGTGTGAGAAAATAGGAACATAAAATCTCCTTTAACCTGGTGTAGTCTGGAGTAAAAAACATGGTTCAGTTTTTATGAGATTAAACATTTTGGGAAATGTAATCTTTGGGCTTTGACTGGGAGTCAAAGTTAATAAATATAATGAAGGACTGGGGAAGGGGAGATGCTTTGTGTCTGTTGGTGAGGAAGGAATGAGAGGTGTGTTCTCCAGCTGGATGGAGGTGAGGACCCTTCTGAGGTGAAAATAATTCTGCAGTGAGCATGTTTTGATAAATAAAACTTGAACAATGTAAGGTTTGTTTGTTTCACTTCAGGAAAAGCTCAGTTTACTTTCACCACGAAGACTGAAATACCATCTCAGGGTGGGTAGGGGCACTTTTTACCATTGGCACATGACCAGACTTCTCATGGTACTTAAAATCTTATTATCAGTGTAATTAATGTTTTATTTATGTTGTCATGCTGCCTATTAAGATCTCTTGAGCTGTGATAATATTCTTTAATACTCCACAAGCTACAGAACTGCACAATGGAGAAGTCACAGGGAACAGTTTAGGGAGTAGGAAACTGCTTTTTGTTCTGCTTTAATCTCAGATTTTGTTTCCTTCTTTTTCTGTTTCAAACTAGAGAAAAGATCTGGATTATGTGACGGGGCCACCACAATTAATTTAAACCAGAGAAATGCCACTGTTCATTTATATACTCGAATGCAAAACGACAAATGAAAAGTCAACTTAAATGCAACACAGTATTGTTTTAAGGTTTTTTCTTCTTATATTGCCATAAAAATAAAAAAATTCTGGATCAAAAATAGTGGTGAGAAAAGTAAGATTACAAGTTTAAAAGAAAATACATAGTGTGCATATGATATTATGGAGTTAGGGAAAAATAGATAATGGAACTTCAGAGGAGTGTGGAACTGAAAGTGGAATTAAAATTCCACTGAAAGTGGAATTGCTGGGTTTCTAACAGGTGAAATCTCATGCTAGTCAAGAAGGGAATTTGGCTTCAAGGACTCATCTGCACACCTCTGTCTAGTTATCTTTGGTGTATTAGTGGTTACAGTGATTAATTTATAACAGGGAACAGCAACAAGAAGGTGCAATGTTGATAAAGCAAATTACAGTGGGGAGAATTTACCTGCAGCTGGAAGGCTGAGCCCTGTAATTTGAATTCCTGATCAGATTTTAGAACCTCCTTCCTGCCCCTGAGTTTGAAAGTTGTTTAATGCCTCTTTCCTGTTTAGTGGTTCAGCCAAGATATCATATAAGCAGGGAATCAGGTGTGTGAAATAACAGAGGGAGCAGGGAAAAGACAGAGGTCAGGACAGACTTTTAACCTTATTTATATATATTTAAGAGCAAATTGAATTTTAAGTGTTCCTGAAGTGTTTTGATTGTTTGACATATAAATATGGACTTTTCAGTCATGTTTTTTCAGTTCTCCCAATTCAAAGTTGCAGATTTTTCCTCTTTAGGGGATCACACCCAACTCTGCTCCCTGATTTCTTCTTGTGATGCTGAAACTGAGAATTTAGGCCACAAGGCCACATGACCTGCTGTTAAATTAGTCTTTGTCAGTGAAACCGTTTTAATTCATGACGTGACTTAAAGTCTGCAAAATTATTATTATTTTTTTTTTAATTTCCAAATGAAAAATCTCCTTTTTTTTTTTCTTTTTTAATCACGAAGTGGATGAAAACACAGAAACTTTAGTGATGCTGTGTGTGCCTCGGGGCTCTGTTCCTTCCCCGGAGATCCAAGGCTTCCTTGACGCACAAGTCGTATCATCTCAGATCAGAGGTTGTTACTGGAGATCTGACCAAGTGATTCGCTCCAAACTCATCAGGGATGTAAAATAAGCTGTTCCCCCCCCTCGGTTTGTGAGAAGTCAAACACCAAAATTAGCCCCATGCAAAAAAAAAAAAAAATAAAATTGAGAAAGTCACACAAGGAGAGAGCTCCTGGGCAGGTTTTGTTCTGTGACTGTTCTATTTCTGGGATCAATTTGCTGTTTTCTTCTTTTAGGGAAAACTGTTAGTTCCCATATCGGGAGTTTCTCTTTACCTGTTAAGCCTTATATGAATTTACCTAATTTGTGGCAAGTTCTTCCTGTAGCAGTGGTTGGAGTTCTGGTGGAGGGGTGGTGTCAGAGGATTGTTTTAGTCTTGTTAGAAGTGAGGATATATTCAGATTGAGGGTTTCCCATGGAATTTAGGGAATATACTCATAGTAGGAGTGTATCTGGGCTGAAATAACCAGCCTAAACTAAGCTGGGAGCCTTGCAGGGATGGATGGACCCTCATAATCCTTGGAACATCCGTGCTGGATACAGCCCACAAACATCCTCATGCTCCTCTCCCAAACCCCTCCATTCCCTCTTTCCCTCCCCAAACTCCAACTCGAATATTTTAAATATTAAAACAGCACAGAGAGGTAAATCTTCTTAACAACACAAGGAGAATTAAACAGGCAACTTTTCTGGGTAATAACAAAGTTTTGTAGCTAATTCTCTACACATACTGTGCAGAAAATGAATCCCATAAAATACAAGTAACTTCTCCCTGAGCACCTGTATCTTCTTCCTAATATTTAAAATTTATTCATGTTGCATTTAAATAAATTATAAAATTGCAGCACAAGCTCTGTGTTGCCTGCATGTCTCTACTTATTTTGTACAAGGGGCAGTTGTGGAATAAAATGCAAAGGTAAATAATAAATCACTTCTGTCTCGCAACTTTGGGGGCCTCTCCTGCAGTCTGGTCACAGTTTCAACCTGGGATTGTTAAAAAAAAGCGTCTAAAACCAGTTGAAAATAGTCCTAAATACAGTGCAAGTTCAAAGGAAGCAAGAGAGCAAAACCCTGTGACAAAAAATAAGTGGTTTTGGTGTTGGTTTGGGATGTGCAAATGCAAAAATCCTTCACTTTGGCTCTTTGTTAATGAAGAGTTGTAGTTTCTTGTGGTGTCATCCTTCAGATTAGAGCAAGTCAAGCGCAAAATCTAAACTACGGCTGTGGAGGTACAACTGTGCCTTTGCTAAGATTTAATCTCCCTGAGTTTAAACTCTTCAGGTGTGGCTGTGTGGACCCTGGTGGAGGCCTAAAAGGAAAATCCAAAAAAAAAAAAGCTTTTTCTCCGTTCCTGACCCAGCTTGGAGCAAGACCAGGGCGTTCCCCAGGTGGAGTTGGTCATCACTGCTTTTCCCTGAACATCAGCTCCAGCAGGGACCCAGCACATCCCTCCCAGAGAGGCAGAAATAGGATGGAAAGACAATTTTTTTTCTTTTAGTGTTTTACACGTGATGGGACCCCCCAGGAAAGATGGAGAGGGACTTTGTACAAGAGCTTGGAGTGGCAGGACAAAGGGGCAACAGCTTAAAACTGAAAGTAGGGTTAGATTCGAGAGCAGGAAAAAATTCTTGGCTGTGAGAGTGGTGAGGCCCTGGCACAGATTGCCCGGATAAGTTTTGGCTGCCCCATCCCTGGAAGTGTTTAAATCCAGGTTGGACCGAGCTCTGAGCAACCTGGGCTAGTGGAAGGTGCCCCTGCCCATGGCAGGAGGGTGGAAAAAGATGATCTTTAAGGTCCCTTCCAACCCAAACCATTCCATGATCACACTCAACCTGTGAGTAAAGCGTGTGTATAAAATACAAGTGCAAAACAATCCAGTGAATAAGTTGCTGAGGTTTGTGCCCACAGCACTATTTACAGGAAGCTGTAAAACAGCTCAGGGCATTATAGAATCAGTTTTAATCTTGCCCAGGGTAGTTGGGCTCGTACTATTTTATTTGACCCTTCTTTTATGTTGCTTTCAGTGCTCTGGTATAGAACCAACCCAATAAAATTCAATCCACTACTACTTTACCCTTCAGTCAGAGCAAACCTACAGTGAGCACACAAAGGCCACTGTGATGGTATCTTCTTTGATCTTCAGCTTGCTCAATCTACTTCCCACTGTGCTGGCTCACAATTTCATTTTAATAGTTAAGTAGTTTGGACATCATTAAAAGAACTGTGTCTGGAGGCAGTGATATGGCACTGATCAGTTTGTCAAGTAATTCCATTAAAAAAAGTTCACAGTTCTGGCCTGATACGACATAGAGAAAATGTCTCATTAAAAACAACTTTTGTAAAATACTTTCACCCATTTCAACTTAAAAAAAAATGAGGATAATTTCTGGAGACTAGCTCTTTCCAGTCTAATACATCATCTTCTTTTAATCTCCACTAGTCCCTGCCTTTTTTCTAGCAATTATTAATAATTTTGTTGCTCTGCTTAATTTTCATAAGTGGGCTCAAATATATTTTTGGAAGCTCTTCTGACGATGGGCTGGGTTATGATTCGGGCTAAATGTTCCCTTGACATGAAAGGAGGGTCAAACACAAGGCTACAGCCCCAGGCAAGATTAAACCCCATTTCTTATGCCTGTGTCCAAAAAGGAGCCAGGTGTGTATCTGCCAGTGAATTAATCACAGATTGTCTCTAAATCCATGCCCCATCCGCTACCCTAATCCATGTGAATACCTGACCTTGCTCCTCTAGGCATTGAAAAATTTCTTGCATACCCCCAAACTCACATATTTTCTCAACCCACAAGTTTTCTTTGATTTTTTTTTTTTTTTCCTGAGTGATCTTCCTTTCTAAACTGTGGCAACCAGGTAGGAAAGTGCTATTGACTTAATTCTCTCCGTGCCTGGGGTCTGGAGAAATCAACCTGGAGGCAGTGACCTGTTCTAAAGTTGCGTTTTGCCTGATTTGAGGCAGAGCCTACTCTCTCAAATCTCGAGAGTTCACATATTTGTTGCGTCTTCTGGGTTGAGGGGGTTTTGTAAGTTTAATTCTAGAAAGTTTCGTGAGTGGGCTCACCTCTTATCCCTCATATTTTTTAACAACAGACACTTTCTCAAGACACTGTGTGGGTGAACCGAGCAAGCAATTTTGACTGAGGGTCCCATTGTGCTGCCAGACAGCTAAAAACTGGTTCCAAAATTACCCAGGATTACCCAAAATAAACCGAGATTATTTTCCCTGGGGCTGAGGAGCTGCTGGATTACAGGGGGCAGGATGAGATGTTGGCTGGCACGAGGAGGTGTAGCAGTTTTCTGTCTTTTAGCAGCAGCAGCCAGTTCTAATCCCTGTGGAGTGAGGAGAAGAACAGGAGGGGACACAAAGTAGCCCCAAACCAATTTGCCTGAAGATGTGTCACTCTGTTTTACGTCCCTGCCTTTGCACTGGGACTTTCACTTGTCTTTTGCATTAGCTGAGGATTATATAGACAAGGGAGGGTTCGCTCTGCTGATAATAAAAAGGTAAAATGTAGGCACCGATGCTTAGTTTTCTCTGGGCTGGGTTTACATCATGTGCAGGCAGAGGTTTAGTCTAGACCTCTGTATTAATAGTCTGGTTCTTCTCATCCTCCCGTGGCACACACCTAGAACCAGGAGCACCCATTCAATATTGTACTCTCAGCTCACCTGAAGCCAAACTGCTCCCAGCGCTGCTCGCAGGAAATGCTGAGGCTCAGTTATAATGGAATTAAAACCAGTTTAATCCCTCCCTCCACGTCCTCTGATGTAGCTGTTTTATTTGTCGGCTGGAAAAGAACAGATCTGAAAGAGTTTAAATGAAGTAGAAGCAATTCATGTCCAGCAAAGCCCACAGAACTAACAGGTGTTAAATGATGAAAGAATACCATCAAAGGTGCTTGTTTGCAGCATTGGTTTTGCTTTCTTTCTTTTTTTCTTTTAAATTCCTTTTAAAAATTGCAATAGTTATTCAGCTTTACAATTGTCTGAGCAGGTGGGCTTCACCTGGAAGGGTATGAAATGGATTTTCAAGGCAGAAACGAGCGTGGCTCTTCAATTTCCCACCCTGAGGAGGAGGTGAAAAAAAAAAACAACCAAAAAAACAAAACAACAAACCACGAGACAAACCCTTGGAGATTACCTCGAGCCCTGGTATCTCTTAAAATAACAGATGAGAAAAGAAATCTGAAAAGCAAAACAAAGAGATAAAGAAGCATCAGCAGCTCAAACCCCTCAGGTATTATACCTTCCAGTGTGCACCATCTGACTGACACACTTCTCCATATGCTGAGGAGGAGAAAGAACTATTCCCAGCTAACCCACAATTATGCCTTCATTATTTCTTTTTAATCTCCTCAGAGTTCCCATAGGGCCTCATATTTGGTGAGATGAATGTCCCTGCAACAGCCCCACTCAGAAAGCTCTGCAAGTCTCCAAGAAAACTTTCATGTTATGCTCAGTGCAAATTTGGTCCAAAGCTATTTTTATCCTCTCTTTACTCTCTCTTTTATTTCTTTTATTTTTTTTTCAGTCTGTCATTAAATAAATTATTTTCAGGGCTGCTTTTTTTATGGAGCTGAAGGATTTGTTAGTATGGAATAGGAATAATAGGCATTTCAGTAATACTTTTTTTCCCAATGGTGGTTTTAGAGGTATTTGTATTTAGATTTTTTTTTAGAGGTATTTTTATTTAGATTTTGTTTTATGGATGAGTTGATTTCTAGATGTAAATCAGGATTTGGACCACTTATGTAATTCTGCAACAGAAATCCCTGGATTTCACTGGAAGAAGTAGTGTGACCCATTAGTCACATCAAATATACTTTATATTTTTCACACTCTGTTCTGTGCAGATCTAACTGAGATAAAATGATATAAACAGAGATAAGTATTTTTTTTTGCCTACCTATTCTGTCTGTAAAGTTATTTTGCTTGGGGGCCCAAAGTATGAGCAGTATAGTATTAATATGGGGAAATTGCCACAATTATGTTGCACTCCCACATTACCTTTGATGTGATATTTTGCAAATTGTTCTGTGCAGAATTATTTTGCCATGGTTACATTGTGAATGTCATTTGGCGATGAGATACTTTGGAGATGTACATAATGACTTATAATAAACTTTATGGAAGAATCATAAATAAGAGATTAAAATCTTACATATATTGTAATGGGTTTCTTTTGCATCCTTTTTCTGTACCACCTGTCCTAGATGCTTGAGTTTGAGAATTATCTTTCTTTTGCACTTCAGAGGTTTCTTTAGGGGAACTTCGTGCTGAGAGAAGGTGGTTGAAGGGCAGGGCTCTTGTGGCACTACTTGGTCCTTGCTTTTCCGTGGAGGTTTTTAAGTATTAAGGCAACTGGAAAAACATTCAGATCTTTCCTTTGACTTCAAGATTATTATTTTTTATCATTAAGTCCACCAGTGTCTGTCTCTGGATCTCACCTCCTGTCAAGTTTCCAAAGCATAGTTAGAATTGTGTGTTTTCTGTTGTTGGGGCCAAGAAAATGAATTAATAACTCGCCTTCGACTCTGTTGCTTTGAGGTGTCATCTTTGGAGTCACAGATGGATAAACTGATTGCTTAAAGCATAAATTTCTGCAGGTTCTCACCGGGTCTAAGAGAGTTATCTTCCTATTCCTTGTTATTTTTAATATAAAATATTAAAATGTGGGAACAGGATCCCCAAAGGACAATTTGCATCAAGAAACACACTGAAGCCAAAAAAAAACGTGGAGCATTGACTGGAATAACTGTGTGTGATGAAGAAGATTCAAACAGGAGGGGAAAAAAAAGGGCAGCAATTACAGCATATTGAAGAAAACCACATCTCTGCCTTTCTAGAAACTTACAGAAGAAATAAAAACCATGTTTGTGGTTTCACTGCTAACTGGAAGCAGGAGAATATCACTCCTCTGGAGCAGGGTCAGACAGAACCTTTTACTGTGGCTTGTGGATGGAGGCTGAAGAAATCCACTTAATGGGCTGAGAAAGAGGGTGTTGAAAACAGAGCCACGAATGATAATTTGAAAAAGAAGTTGCCAGTCCCAATAACTTTCTTAAAGCCACATCTTGGGAAGCGTCCGTGCTATTTTTGGAGCACGACGAAGTCCATCAGAAAGTGCCATCAGCTTTGAAGGCAATAAAATAAAAATCAGGTTTGCAATTATGGGCTGGGTACAGTCTTCAAAAAGGGAGGGGAAGTTTCTCCAAGAGGGAGAGAATTTAGAATGGCTGTTCTAATGGAGGGTATCAGTGTCATTTCATGAAGAGTAATTGTCTCAAGGTGTTTACTGTCTTGTCCTCAGTAAAATTTTTATTTAATTTCTTTTTTTTTTCTTTCAAGTGCATTAAAGCCTTTAGTTTAAGGGTTTAAAGGTCATTTTGTTCCCTTAGATACATACTGAGAGAATTAAAGACAAGTCAACAAAATAAAGATGTTTATCAGCCCGTTAAGCGACTTCAAATATGCTGCTAATGAAGAAGGAATCACAATTAGGCAGGTGTGAAAACTCACCTTTCATATTTGGGTCGTCCCAGGACACTGAGTCACAAATTGCAGTTATGGGGCAGGATTTGTCACGTTTGTTTTTGGGTTTTTTTTTTTTTTTTTTTCATTCCTAGTGGGAAGTCCCACAGGTCTGTCTGCAGGTCTGGTTTGTAATGCTGTTGGTGTTTATGGCACATGTGTATATACGTTTTCCAGGTGGGGTTTGCTCCGGCAGAAGAAGGAAAAAAAATGGCAGGAGAAGCAGCTTCATCCCAGTACTTTGCTGCCCACCAGGTCTTTGTATTCCTTCCTCTTTCCCTCCCTGCTGCTTCCCAAGCTGAAGTGCTGATGAGGTGCTGGAGTTGCCACAGGCTGACAAAGCCAGGCCTGGAATTTCTCTTCTGAATGAGCAGGGAAATTAGGGAAAGGGCAGGGAATTAGTCAGGTTCAAGATTTTGTAGGTTTGGCTGGTGCTGGAAAAAAGGGTGGTGTTTTATGCCCGTAAACTCTTATTAGAAGGCCATTTAAAATGTGTGTCAGGATACCCCTGAGACCTGCCTTGCTGCTCTCTCCAGTCCCCTCTGGAGAATGGGATTCTCCATGCTGGCATTGCCGTTATTCCTGGGATAATGCTGGACTGCCAGGGGATTTTTTTCAGTGACAGCAGTCTGTGGCAAGCCAAGCACGGATATACAGCATTCCGTGCACTTGGTGTGTATGATTTTTGGTGCCCTTCTCCCAGGTTTTAGGTTTGGGGTTTTTTTTTTGGTGACGGTGTTAATCCAGCAATCACTTCTCTTGCAAGTTCATTCCTACCCTTAGGCTCAGTCTCTTAAGGACACACTGCAAACTGATGCTTAATTAACCACCTGCCTCCCCAGTAAGAGCTCCCTCCAACATGATCCTGAAGGGGCTCCTGATAAAAGAAAATCGATTTTTTTTGTTTTTTGTAAATATAATAGTTCCTATTGTTTCAGCATGTCTTGTGTCATGGGCAGGGTGGGGGGAGTGGGATCTCATTTTTGGGGTACCTATTTTATTAAGAACTTGTGTTCTTAAAAAGACATACTAAATGAATAAAATCAGATCACCCCATTTTTAAATGCTTATATTTTTTCCTTTGTCAGGAAGCAAGGTTAGCTCAAGATTTGAAGGTCAGGAGTTTAACCAATAAGCCACAATCTGTGGACTTTAAACCCATACTCTTGGCTGTTGCTCCAACTCAAGTGCCCCTCGGTTTGTTTGAAGCTGAAGTGCTTCAAATTAAACTTCCACAGCAAAGTTGAGTTTTCAGACCTGGCAAGGGCGTAGATTTAATGGAATTTCTGTTTAGAGTTGTGCTGTGGGGGTGATATCATGAACTGGCACCCAGTGCCAAGCTGTGTGTCTGTGTGCTGGGTGGGATATATGATCCAGTGTGGTTGGATTTTCGGGCACGGATATCACTCAGCAGGAGGAAAGGAACGCGCAGGAATAACGTTCACAGTTAATTATGCCACTTTTTCAGCCCAAATACCTTGGAATCTGCAAAGACACTTCACAGACAAAGGGGACACCAGCAATAGATTTCTCCATTCATAATGACAGGAACATCTCTCTCAATATTACTTAGCTAATGAAGGAATAGATCTGCTGTGAAGTTCCTAGGAGGCTCATTTTCTTGAGTACAGTAGTAAAAGTTAGCTGATGAATGACCTAAACTGCTTAATGCTTCTACTTATAACTTCTGAGCAGCAAGGCATGTCTCGGAGAGCACTGGAGGAGTTATCCTCAGGAGGCCCCAGTGTCCTTGTAGGTTGTCAGAGTCAATGAGCCAGGTTTATTTCAAATGGCTCCTTAAATGAACATTTATTTTGTGCCAGTAACACGTTTTTGATTAACAGCTCCTTTTGACTAATTTGCTTCCCAAAACAGCCCAATAAAGGACTCGTTTAAAACATAATTAAAAGCATGTTATTGCTGGTAGTTAATACTGATTAAAACAGGCATTAAGACAATTATCGTTGAAGGAAAGTAAGCACCCCGTAGTCAGTATGGAATCCGTTCTTACAGTTTTTATGCATTGCATACACAAGTGGGCTGCCTGCCAAATGTGCAGGGGTTCTTATCCTACCCATAATTGTATCAAAATTTCATCCCAATTAATTTTTTTTAATGGACAATATTTGCGTTTGGATCTCGGTTTTTGGGAGAAACGTTTGTTTTTCAACAAGTTGAAGCCGTCGCTTTGTCCCGCCTGGTTATTGAACTGAATAATAAGGAAAAAAAAATTCCTTCTTATTGTTATATTTATTGTTATTTATTGTTACATTTAAAGATCTCCTGACTGGACTTGGCTTTGCATCTCTAGTTTTGTGTCTCCTCAGCTTTACACTGTAAATTAATTGCTGATTTTTTTAATTAAACTAAACCCAAAAAAAGCATGACCAAAGTACTGGCAGAGGTGGCATTTATTTTAGCTGCAGAATTGGAAGTTGGTCTGAAAACTTTTGAGTCTTAATGACTTATGTTGGCGCTTTTTAAATTTGTTTATTTGGTAGTGGTTTTTTGTTTGTTTGTGGGTTTTAGGTTTTCTTATTTGTGTATGTTTTTGAGGTGTTTTTAATTTGCTTTTTTTTCTCTCTCTTTTTTGTTTGGTTTTTTGTTTGTTTGTTTTGGGGTCTTTTGGTTTTTGCTTTTGTTTGGGGTTTTTTGTTTGTTTGGTTTGGTTTTTTTTGTCTTTGTGGCTTTTTTGTGGCTGAGTGCACAATCTTTTCTTCAAATATAAAATATATCCTGAACTCATCAGAAAATTCACATAGAAATAACTCCACGATCTTCTATTAAAATAATGGAATATTTTCCATCAGAGTGAAAAATTACAGATAACTTTTTGAGATCGAGGGCTCTAATTATGATCCTGTAGCTTTTTATACAGTTACTACAGAAAAAGAAAACACAAAACCGTGGTTTTCACCATTTTAAATTTTATGTGAGAGCTCAGCTCGTCATTTAACGCTTTTTGGACATCTCAATTCCTTAATTTCTCAGCTGCATCCTATAGCACGCTGTTGCAATTGGTAACAAAGAAAAGGAGGGGGAGCTGTCAAGGATGTGACACCTCCTCAGGGGCCAAGGCTTTGAGGCAGGTGGGACCTGGTGTGGAGGGGGCAGAGTGAGACCAAAGCTTTGGATTCTGGTGGACTTCCAAGGCCAGCCTGGAATTTGTCATCCTTGTCTGCTGTAACAAAGCTCTGGGAGCATCTTCCAACCTGAAGTGGTTGTGGTGGGTCCAACATCTTCTGAACTCCAGCTTTTCACAGTAACACCAGCCGAAAAAATGAATCTTTTCTCTTTTTCTCAAGTCTTAGACCCACTAGAGAGCAAAGCAAGTGGGAGCTGAGCAAGCGCAGGCTTGGCAAATCCAGCAGATGTAACACTGATCCTAACCTTGTGGGGCATACCTTTACTTAGGGACTTGGAGAAAGAGCTGGAGATGGTGTGGAGCTGCTTCCCTCATCCTGAGCCGTTCCTGGGAGGAAGGTATGAGGCCTTGGAGTTTGAGGGCAGCACTGACTGTGGTAGATACCAGGAAAAGCCATAACATGCTGTGGCCATGCTGGGCAGAGCAACAGACTCTGCAACACCGAGGGCAGAGTTGGAGCTCTGAGTCTGTCCAGAACAGGCTGCTTGGTGTGAAATGTGAGATTTGCAATCACCCCCATCCTGGAAAATTTGAATTTTCCATTCCTGGTAGACTGTATCTAGAAATAGATGCCTGTGGCAAGTGATTGGCATCTTCCTTGGCCAGGGGTCCCAGACCTTCTGAGGTGTAACCCTGTACTCAGCTGAGTGTGACATTTGTAATCAGCATGGCTTGGATTGGAAGGGTCCTTGCAGATGTTCCACCCCCTGCCATGGGCAGGGACACCTTCCACCAGCCCAGGTTGCTCCAAGCCCCGTCCAACCCGGCCTTGGACACTTTCAGGGATCCAGGGGCAGCCACAGCTTCTCTGCCCAACCTGTGCCAGGGCCTCCTTGCCCTTCCTGGTTGGAAGTTGGGCTTGTGCTCCAGGTGGGAAGACAGACCCTTCCCGCTGAAGAGGAAAAATCGTAACTATGGAATTGCATATAATTAAAATCTCATAAATATTTTTTCCCCCTCATTCTTCTGAAAATATCAGATGTGTGCATAATCCTCTCAGGGGAACCAACATCTCTCTCAGTTTATCTGTTTTAATTAAACAGTTAGTTAATTCTTCATTCTCGGGTATAAAGAAGGGGAGAGAAAAAAAATTATTCAGCTGCTATAGTTTAATGGATTTTTAACAATTACAGAACGAAAAACAGCGAAAATAAATAATACAGTTGTTAAAACTAATAATGTAACAAAGGTAAAAAGACATCCCTGTAGGCTGCAAGAAGTATTAACACAAGCAAACAAATCCCAACAACCCTAAAATCAAAGACCAGCCAGCTTTCTTGTTTTCCCACTAGATGGTCTGGCCATTAATAACCCATTTGCAAGAACATCTGAGGAGTGTGGGGGGACAGTAAGGGAGGGGAAAAAAAATCCCAAGAGTTTGAAATTGTAGCAAATAAGTAGTGGAAGTTGGATTTACGTGTGGACCAGATGTGAAATCTGGGGGTTTCATAGTAAATTGTGAATGATGGGTCGCTGCAGTTCTTGCAAATGGCCCTGGTGACAGAAGGAGAGCTGGGGAAGCAAAAAAGGGGCAGGAAAAAATAACTGGAGATTCTGGGGAGGAATTATTTCAGAAGACTGCAGGGATGAAGTGATTTCCATAGGTAAGAGAGACAAATACGGATCTGCCATTAGCAAGAAGTGTTAGAGGTCTGCAGAGCTCACCCTGACTGCCCAGTGGGGTGAGGAGGACAATTCCTGGAGGAAACAGAATGAGAAAGGGAAGAGAGGAAATAAAAAAGCTTACTGCATTTTTCCTAGGAAAACCTATGCCCCCAACAGGTCCCCAAACAGGCTGAAGGGATTGTTGTAGGGAATGAGAGAAAATCAGGCAAAATTCTCTGGAAGTGGCTTGAATCAGATAAAACAAAGCCCACGAGCAAGGGTGTAGAGAGATAATGGAGCAGAAACCTTGCTACTTCAGCCCTGCCTTCCCCAGTCACTTTGAGCTTTCTCCATTTGAAAGTTAAATTTCTAATTTTATTCAAATAAAGCCCGGCTTTCTTGTGTTTAAAAGACTTTTGGTCTTCAGGGATCTCGCTGTAGGTGATGGTTTCAGCAGATCCACTTCAAAGCTTTGGCGGATTCAGTGTCCTATCATAGCATATCCTAATTAGTGAAGCTGTGGGCCACGTTCCTGTGGGATGTAACCCAACAGATACAATAGTATTATACTGGAATTAGACCACTAAACCAAAAGAGTTTGAACCAAAACCTGCCTAGACAGAAGTCCGTGGCAAATTTGCAGTCAATTCCAGTAAATATTGGACTGAGACTTAATGAAGAGGTTGGAAAAAAAAAATCTTGTGATTATTTTAGGATTGCAAAGGAAAAGATCTGGAGCTCTTTTGTATCAGGAGGAGGAGAAAAAAATATTTTCTTACAAACTTGGAGTGTATAAGAATACCAATAAGAAACCACTTGATAATAAGACATTCTTGTGTTTTCTCAACCTAAAAGAAAGCAGAAGATGTATAATGTGCATATATAAACATATAAAAAGGGATTGTCTCACTTGCACATAGAAGAGGAAGAAAAGAGTAATATATGAAAGAAAACAGGTGGGGAAAAATGGTACACAGCAGAATAAACTCATTATTCACCATTTTAATGTATGGTATTATTGCTGATGTCAGATGCATTCAGCATTTGCCAGCCTATTACAAGAGAAAATGAAGTGCATCTGTCTTAAAACTTCTAAATCCAAAATAGTAAACTCTGAAAGCCTCTGTTTCGATACCTTGGCTTCCACACCACTCAGAAAGCAATTGCATGTCGAAATGTTTGAGACGTCCTTGCTGTGGCAAAGCCTACAAGTTCCATGCAGACTAATAAGGAGATGGCTTTGTGGATACATTTTAGGAAGGAGAGTGTATTTGGAAGGAGAAATTGGATGCTGAGCTTTTGTTGTGATAGCTCTAAGACTCTGTATTTTGGCTTAGAGTTCTAAGACTCCATTTGAAGGAGGGGAAAAGGAGAGAAAGCAGCAGAAACGATTCAGGTGTCAAACAAAAATCTCTTCCAAGAATAAGATTTATTTCCCTCTGTAACCCCTCGCCAGAAGTTTGTGTTTTGGGGAAATGAAAATTTCTGTCTTGGTGGTATTAGTAAAGCAAAACCAGCTGAGCACATTCAAACAATGGACAGAGAATGTCTCTGCTAATTTTGAATTTTCTGGCTTTTGTCACTGGATGTCACAACTATAATTATTACTTAAACACAGAGGTGAACTGTGAAGCAGAAACGAAACTTTAGCTGAGAAATGCTGTAGGAAAGAAAAGTTCCTGCTAAGCCGTGCAAAACTTCCAGCAGGGCTCCACGTTTTAATCTATCCTCATTTAAAATTCCATATCTGCCATCTGCAATTACCCCGGTGCAATGAGATTATCCCACTGGGATATTTATTTCCCAGCCCAAAAAAAAAAAAAAAAAGGTGGTTATTGGGGGAATTTGGGCACTTCCAGGGGTTAAAGGATGAGCAGAGAGTTTTAAAGTCTTGGCAGAGAACCTGGTCTTCACCTGAGTGCATGGTCAGGTGCTGAGATGTCAGGCTTTCCTTCCCTCTCCCAGCTGACAGATCACTTTTTCCAGTCATTGTGGAGCAGTTTTGTGTTTCTCTAGCCTGGAAAACGTCACATTTTAACAAAATTGTTGTAGAGTGTGGAGGTTTTTTTAAACACTACAGAACAGCCCACCTACAGCAGTGTAGGGAAAAAAAATAGTCTACAAAAAAATAGTCTGCAAAAAAAAATAATCTGCATAAATACAACCTTTACAAAGGTTGGCACTTTGGAGTTGTAGAATTTTATGGCTGTTTTCACAATGGCTTTCTAACACAGCCAGGTTTGGTGTTGGGGCTGCTGCTGGTCTGTGCTCCTTGTTGCTCTTAAACTTTGGGAATGATGGTGAGGATTGTTTAGGCTGTTACGGGTTTGTTAGAACTGATCCTTATAGTGCAGGATTCTTGTATTTTAGCTCCTGTGTTGCAGTGAAGGCAAAGGAAAGGCTTGTGGACATCATTTCTGCAGTGGGAGGCAGCAGTTGGCACAGGTACCATTTCTCACTCAGATAATGCTCAGGTGAAAAACACACCTGAGAACTTATAATGTGTTAGAACAAGCTAAGGTCAATCAGTGAAGGATCTCAGCAGTTTGTTAATGTACACACATGTATTTATGCAAGAAAAAAGAAAGAGCTTCATTTGTGCACTTTAACCATCTTTAGCAATCCAGTTGTTTCTTGTAGCCGCTGTTCATCTAACTTGGAGAGAGCACACAGATGACATGCCAGATGTGTGGGGGTTTTTCCATCCCTGATGGACTTGTCAGGATGCAGGAAGGGAGAAGCCTCTTTTAGCATTGAATTGCAACCCTAATCTGGGTTTACACCAACGTGGCAACCATGGAACTTGTTGTGAAAGGCAGTATAAGTTGTTACAACGCTTTGTGACAGGTATTTCCTTGTTAACCCACTCCAAACTACTGGGAGCAAAAGAGAATATAGGAAAGGTTCTGAGATCTTGATCTGGAGTCTTTGTTACCTTCCCACTGCCAGAGGGCAGGGTTGGATGGGATCCTGGGAGGGAATTCCTGGCTGGGAGGGTGGGCAGGCCCTGGCACAGGTTGGGCAGAGAAGCTGCGGCTGCCCCTGGATCCCTGGGAGTGTCCAAGGCCAGGTTGGACGGGGCTTGGAGCAACCTGGGCTGGTGGAAGGTGT
>JAWMRA010000164.1:2414659-2464133 GCA_035584735.1 Pseudotriccus pelzelni
CCAGGTTGGACGGGGCTTGGAGCAACCTGGGCTGGTGGAAGGTGTCCCTGCCCATGGCAGGGGGTGGAACAAGATGATCTTTAATGTCCCTTCCCACCCAACCCACTCTGTGATTCCATGATTTACTGCAATATATCTCTTGGTGGGGATGGGTTGTGAGCTCTGCAAACATCTCTGTAGTGTTTTCATTGTGAAATTTACTCCTCACCCTGAAAAAGTTTATGCATATGCTTAAAGCTGAGGTTAAACTATAATGGATGTTTTCTTTTGATGTGCTGCACTGGGAGAAAATAACTCTCTTATTTCCCCATTTTCTCCATAACCAGGACTGTTGTTTTGCTGCACATATTTTGAATTAAAGACTTTCATTAGAAGCAGTCAGGGAAGACCAATGGAAAACCTGAAGCAGGAAATCAAATTACTCTCAATCACAAATATCTACATAGTTAATAAAAAATGATAAAAGGACTTTTAAAACTAGATATATTCAACCTTTTTGTTATACTGTGAAAAGATCCCTTTATGCACCAATTTCTGTGCTGGTGGTTAAGCAGATCACAACTGGGAGCAAAACCTTTCCTGAAAAGTTGAGAGTCCTGGACCGGGTTTGGTTCCAAACCTGTGAAATGTAGAGTTACTTCTGCATGCAGACAGTGGGCAAAGTGGGTTTTGGGATGGATTAGATGTTGGACCTGCTTCGGGAATCCTCAAATAATGATGAGGTACCTTCCTTAACCGGATGATAGCGTGGCTTTTGGGTGATTCTTCCCTTTCTGTCCACAAAAAGCAGTTCATGTGTCCATCCTTAAACACCCCTTTTGTTTTACCTGGAGTTTCTGTTTGAGTCAAGCTTTAAAATGTTATAAACCAGAATCCTGCATAATGGAAAAAAAAATAAAAGTATTGGTACCAGTAGGCAACGTGATATTAAGTCACTGACATTCATACATTCTGTGTCTGTTGTATTTCCTTATTTTTTTTTTTCCCTCTGGAACCAACTAAAAAGGCTTTGGCAAGGCAGGGTCTTACAACATCAAACTCTACTAAAGGCAGATTTCCACAAAGTGCTTGCACAGCACAGAAAGTTTAAGTGCTGGCACCGAGACAGGTTTGTGTGGTACAGATGAATTCTTATATTTGAATGTTTCTCTCTTACAAGCCTTTACATGTCAAACTTTAAGTGGAATTGACTGTTTATCCCAGTTGATTTTGACTAGTGACGCCTTCCAGGTTGGAGGGCGCTCCCTTCACTCTGTTTCCCATCAGCACTCCTTGACTACCGGCATGTGGTGCCAATTTGTTCCTTCTGTACAGAGAAGAAAAGAAGTTTGGATTTAATTTTAAGCCTTGACACAAGGTTTAATTTGCTAAAAAGGGGAGCTGTGCCATTGTAAATCTTGGAGGAGACACCAAGGTTGCAAAAATTGTCAGCCCAATCTGTTTTGAGCACCACTTCAGCCGGTCTATTAAAGGAACAATATTCCTTTTCACAGCTTGTTCAGCTGTGTCAAATCACACAGGTTAGCCTGGAGTTGGCCATTTATTGTACTTTTTATTGCTTTCTGATCATGTTTTTATGACAAGGGGGAAGTTTCTGTGCTGAAAATGATTGATCAATCCTGTAGATAGGAGGGGAAAAAGGGGCATTTTTCAGGTGACTAAACCTCAAAGCAGAGCAGCTTAAGAATTTACCAGTGAGACTCAGAAAAAGAATATGATCATTTTCCTATTAAAATCTTCCTAGACTTACAGAACTGAGTTCACTGTGGCTCTGCTACTCTCTTTTGAAAAGAAAACTCTGGTAGAACATGCTGTTGGCACTCAAGTACTGCATTATTACTGGTGTTGAGTCAGACCACACTCAGCTATAAAAATCTTTGGCCCCACGTGTAGATTCTGATCTTGTCTGAGATGATGTAAATGCTCCCTCTCCCTTCACTGCTTATATTGTAGAGGAGGAAAGGGTTTAGCATGAAACTCCACATCTCTGCTGACAATGTGGATTTGGTCATTGGCTTCAGCAGGGTCAGGGTTTTAGCCTCTGTCCTAATTCTTTGTAAATGTTTTCTGAGCCATGATGATATTACCAAAAAACAAGGGCAGCATGACGTGATAGGACTCGGTAAATATTTATTTAAACCAGTCTGGTTTTAAAAAAAGAATCATTTTTGGAGTTGGTTAAAACTCAGATATTTAAAATTTCACCAGCAAAGCTCCAATACATTAATATATACTAAAACCTACCCAGTATCTTGCTTCAGCCTCTTTTATTTTGCTCTTTAAGAAATGCGTGTCTGACCCAATAGTTCATTTATGCTCATCCGTCACGTAAGTCCTTTTTATTTCTTGGATTAAGTGCTACAGACCTAATAAATCATTGCTGCTCCCCTGGCACCGTTCCAGCTCGTGTTGTCAATCTGGGCAATGTGTAATGTTTTAATTTCTGCAAAACAGCAAGTTTTTGTTAACTTTAGCTCTGTGCTGTGACTGACTGAGCCTTCAGGACAGCTTCCAGTTTTCTATATATTCAGGGTGACTAATACAGTGATTTTAATATCATCAAAAATCATTAATTATAATGTAAAAAACCTACTTTGGCCTAAAATATAAGGGTTATGTTATTCTGCTCCTTGTACTCTTTATTTTTGTTGTAAAGAAAGCCTAAACCCCTTTTGGATGTAGCAAAACACCCGTAAAAGAAGCCTAAATCCCCTTTTACTCTCTCTCATTCACTGCCTTCCTAAACTCCGTTCCTTTTTGAGTTCTGAACATGTGTTTTGCTTTTTCCTCCTCTGCCACGGTTGACTGGGTGGTTGGATGTGTATACCCTGAAATGTTCTCCAGCATTTATCAAACTGAGCTGTGGGGCAGCGTTTTAAAGAAAGAGGAGAAATTAGAGGTGTGCCATAAGTCGGAGCATTCATCAAAACCTTTGCTTTTTTGGGCACGTGCAGCTGGAACGAAGCAGGACTTGGTTCTATCACTTCCAGTGGCTTTGTTAAGCAAAAAAAAAAAAAAAAAAAGCACTTTGCCAAAACAGAAGGGAATGTGGATCCTGTTTTCTCTTTGCACGAGGAACAAGGTGGAATCAGGGCTAGACAGGGAGGGTGGGGCCCTGTGTGAGCTCAGGAGCACAGGAAAACAAGCCCCTCTGACTGTGCCATTCCAACATCATCCCTGACATCCCCAAGCACGAGCATTTCGATTTTTTTTCCCCAGCCTTAAGCCCACGCTCTGTGTTGTACATCAGACTCCAGTTCCAGATGAGGGGATTTGTGGCGAGGAGGTGTTGGGTGCTTTGCAGGAAGCCGTGTAGCCACTTTTATCTGTGCACAGCTCCCCATTGAGCAGCTCTGTATCCCAGATCTTTCTGTCCTGGTATTTATAACAGGATAGTTACTCCTTCTGCTGGTGAGGGAACAGTGTGGTTAGATGGGCTTCTGCAGCCTCTCTGATAACTCTTCCCACTCCACTCCTTAGTGGAAAGATCCATTAAAGCCTTTGGCTGCTCTGAGTCCGAAATCCTGGTTCCCCAGTTTCAGGTGTCACTGGTGTCTGACACAGGTCTGATGGAATAAAGCACAGTATGATTTAATCACACATAATAAAGGCCATTTACAAATAATATGCCAGTTGTAAAAATGAACCTGGATTTATGACATCCTACTGCATTTCAGTAAAGAAGATGGATACTGCAGAGGAGTTGATTAGGCTGTGATTCATCATTCCTCTTTCTAGAGCTGAGTTATACAAGATACTTCCTGCTAGTGAGCGTTATGTGTTTGTTTTGTCTGATGATGGCATGTTTTATTTGTTAATGGCATGTTCTATTGGGTGATGGCATCACAGATTTCAGTGCATGGAGTAGTTTGTGAGTCCATCTGATACTGAAACCAGCCCCAGATCTGAGCAAACCATTCCCACCAAAAAAAACCTGATGACCCAAGGCCAGCCCTCCCTCCGTGCCAGGAACAGGGATTTAACTCAGCTGCCAAAATCTGGCTCAAGCCCTGGGAGTGCTCACCTCCCACTGCCCTGCTGAGAGCGGGAGATGCTGTTGGAGAGGGGATGTTTCTCCTACAGGGAGACCTCTCCAAACTCCCTTCTCATCCCAGTTGTCCTAATATTTCCATTTAGGGCAAGACAACAGCTCTGGGACTTCAGTGATCTGCAAGGTCTTGTGATGAAGCAAAACATTGTTTACCTGCAAACAAACAGAGAGAAAACCCTCTCCCATCTGGGAATGTCTCTGGAATGATCTGTAGGTCCTGGACGCAAATGGCATTCAAAGGCACGCAGTGCTTGGGCACTTCATCAAGCACGGTCTGAAGGCAGAATAATTTGGAAAGATGACCATTTATAGAAGATTAGTTGTCCTCTGAATGCAGTTTACAATCATCTGGGTGAGCAGATAGGCCAGATTTATTTAAGTTGCTTTTTTTGGTAAAAGCAGTATATTCTGTTAAAATTGGCCGGCCAGGAGATTTGTTTCCAGGCGGGTGCGTATTTCAACACTGCGGGGGGAAAAAAATGGTTATTCCATAAGCTTGAGCATCAATCTGGGGATTTACACAAATTCAAAATTATATTCCTAAGAGTTTGCCACGGGAGCCAAGAGTTATTTTCTGCTTATTAATCTTTCTCCCCGATCCGAAAACATCCCCAAACTTTGTTTAGCCGTGAGGTCTCTTCAGACTGTTGATTGCGCTGTAGTGGGGCTGAGAATGTTTCAGTTTATGTAACCGGGCTTTCTGTTTAAATTTCCATGACAGATCTTCTCACTTTGTTTACAGCCAAATAACAATGCGAACGTGTCCTGCTCCAGCCAGGGCCGTGGCGTGCGGTCACCGAAAAGGGCACTCACCGCATTGATTTCTTGATCTTATCCTCTTTAAAACTTATTAAAAGCATTTCCTTGTTATTTGCTGGCTATTAGCGAGCAAAAATAAGCTTGACTTATTTACACAAGGATGAGAGCTGGTGACTGTGTCTTCTTGGTTATTAGTTGTTTGGTTAATCACAAAGCTGTGCTATTACAGCCTATTTGCAGTTCGCAGTTCAACCACAGTTGGCATAACGGTGAAATGTTTTCCTGCAAACCCAAAGGCTTAAATAAAACCGTATCTTTGATCTGTTTAGGGCCTTGCAATATTTAAAATCCTCTGCATGGCTTTGATTATGAAGTTTTACGCAGATACGTCGGCGTTGTGGTGTTTGGTAGCGCGAACGTCAGCGAGAGGCAGATTTTGGGCAAAATTAACGCTCAGGGACAACTTCCAAGGGAATTCATGGAGTCTCTTCTGGCTTCTCCATCTGGTCCTTATCATGCAGAGATGTCCAGTCAGCAGTGTTCAAGTTGTTCTCAAAATTCTTCCCCAACCTCTGTACTCACAGAAGTCTCTTATTGTATATCCTTGATGAGATTTCCGAACCTTCCTAAATCCTTCCTGCTCTTAAGGAAAATGTAACAACTTCTCTTTGCTTTAGTAGAATTAATTTAAGTGTTTCCTTAGTATTTTAACACAGATTTTTGAGGTAGGTTCATGACACAGGCTGAGCTTAGGCTCTGTTTCTACCTGCTGCAAAAACCACTCCATAACCTAAAATCCTGTTCAGAAATTCACCGCCCTCTGTCTTAAAACTAGGTGAGTATTTTCCTTCTGCTGCTTTCCCTACGGTGCATTTAGGAATGATGTTCCTACTGTGGTTTTTTTTTCCTGGTAGCCAGCTAAAAACTCAACAACAGCAAGTTTATATATCTGTGCCAAGACTAAGATCTCTTCATTTACCTTTCTGGTACCCTGAGCAGTCACATTCCTCATCCACTGCTGCTTTTCCTGGGATTAATGGGCCACCTGGAACTTGTACTTTGCATAACTGTATTTATATTAATCTGATCAGGGACAGATGATACATTTATAGAAACTATTACTACCTTTCTGTGCATGGTTGATACCCAGTATTATTTTACCACCAGTAAACTTCACCACGCTCCTCTTTATGGCAAAATCATCAATGAAAGGTAAAGGCTTATTTTAAAAATCTTATTTAAGGAGCTTCCTCAGTATCAAACCTCCAACTCGAGCATTAACATAGTGAAGTTGATACTTCACAGTGTTTATTTTTTCATTCTTATTTTGCTACTTTCTGCCTCATTTCTTTCTTCAGCTTCAGTTTCAACTTGATGAGTGCCGTGTTTACAGTAGATTTTCGTGGTTCTAACAGGGTTGACTGTTGCTGTCTTGCAAAAACATTTACCATCTACCTCTTTCTTTTTCAGAAATAAAAAAATGTAGCATAGAGCATATGTTTAAAATTCCCCAGATAAACAGTTTTCTTTTTTTTTTTTTTTTGTCTCACTTATATCTTTTGTGCATGAAATTCAGTGACTTAAGTACCTCTTGTTCAGGATTTCTGGATATCTGACTGCCTGGGAAACACTGTAGAATGGTCTCCTGGATGTCTGGAAATTCTGGAAATGGTCTTTGCGGAGAACAAGTGCAGTGGGGTTTCTCTTCCCAGGAAATGTTCAACCAAACAGCGTCTTCACTGTCAGGGCATGCACAATGAGTCTGTTTTTTCCTGGAATCACGAATGTTACGTATCAGGAATGACACACTGTGTGCACACAGACTCCTTTTTGAAAAATACAGATAAAATGGGTGACAACCATTGCCTGTTGCACTCTGTGTGTGCTCTGGAAAAAGGAAGAAGAGCTTTTCAGTTTTTATATTGTATTGCCACTGTGGGATTGATAGATCAGATAGGGAGAGAGGGTTTAAACTGTATCTGCTCGGTAACCTAAAATGTGTTTATCTGCCTGATTTGTTTTTTGTGTAAAATCTTTGCCTAGAAGTTTTCCCTCGAACTTTTATTTGGGTATCACCCAACCTGGGATGCAGCTCCACAAGTATTTTTCTAGCTCAGAGTGTCTGGCTGTGGATAATGTTGAGCTCTGAGATGGAGATGGGTCCATAAGATCCTTCTTAACTTCACAGAGTCATAGAATAATTTGGGTTTGGTTGAAAGGGACCTAAAAGATCATCTCATTCCACCCCAGGGGCATCTTTCACCAGCCCAGGTTGCTCTAAGCCCCATCCAACCTGACCTTGGACACTTCCAGGAATTCAGAGGCAGCCACAGCTTCTCTGGGCAACCTGGGCCTGTGAACCATCTCTGGGTATAATATTTTATGTGACAGTAGCACTGTCCACAAAGGTGAGCAATGCTGAGATCAGACTTCAGATGGATAAAATGATAATAATGATAAAAATATAATGACACAAAGAGTAAAAATCCCATGAAGTGACTAAAAAAAATTTGTCAGGAATGACTACCATCAAAATTCTTTCAGCTACTGGACAACAGGTGATTAAGTGTATCCGCATTATATAAAAATTGTTGTAAAGGAGCCAGAAATGTTGAGTGAACTTGCCGGAAATGAGGAAGAATATGAAAAAACCCAGGAAACAAACCTCTCAGATTTCTAAGGAAGGCTTTTTCTTTGGAAAGAAGACACGAACACCCCCCTATTTTCTGAATAAATGCATGTGAAGTGTGAGTGACCAGGGGATTAATTCTTCCCCTGCATAAACCCAGGATGAAATACTCAAATTCTCAACTATATGAACTGCTCAGCACCTGAGGATGTCAAATAGTTATTGCAAGAGGAAAATGTGGAGCAGAACTATCAGGCAAAGAGAAATCCCCTTCACATGCCTGAGAAAACTTTAGGCAATGTGTTAGAAGGAAAGTTCTGGAAAAGCTCTGCTAAGAAAACAGAGGCTGTGAATTGTGCCATGTGGTATTAAAGAATTTAGAGGGCACATTGAGAAGTTCCATATCAATGCTTTTTCTTATATATATTCAACAAAGGGCCTATTTCCCTTCAACACTTTCAAATTTTGGCTTTCTTTCCCTTCTGCTTTTTAGCAGAAGAACCACTCAGGAAAAAAAAAAAAAAAAACCACCAAACTTGCACAGTTATAGCTTTTAGTGTAACATCCCTGGATTTCTTGCTTTTTTATTTTGCCGCTTCTCAATTGGCTTAGAGAGAATTTCCAAGTCATAGCCCGAAAAGGGAATATTAAAAGAAAGAGATTATAAAAGCAATTGTAGAAAAGTTTGGCAACTCAGAACTTGTAACTCTTGTAGGAGCTACAGCAGGGCTGCACATGAGGGCGTGTCATTTTGTTCTCCCCCAGTGCTCCAAAGTGGTAAAAATAACTTCTTGAAACTTTGATTTCTTATCAGGACTGTGCTGATCCATCAGGGCAAAATATGTTTCCAATACTGATGCTGAGGAAAGAAATTCAGGCTCTCGGGCTCCTCGTTTTAAAAACTCCTTGGCTGCTCGATTTTGCTTGAACTTCAATTAATATTTGGTGACTCCTGAACGTCTAGAAGTGTAAATCAGTTCAGGAAGATGCTTTGGGATTCATTGTTTTATCTGATTCCCTGGAAAAATCTTACTCACAGGCCACTGGGACTGAGTTTCCTGGAACAGGCTGAGTATGGGAATTCTCCAGCTCTAGTTTGGGTTTTTTCCTGCTCCTAATCAGAGCTCGCAACTTTAACATAGATAAGCTGACAGTTTTTATTGCTTTCTTGTGTGGTTTTTTAATTATTATTTTGTTTTTATACAATAGAAAATGATTACTGGGGGCCTGGGTCATACAGGGGTCTAAATGGATCATTCTTATCTTGAAATATTGAAGGGGGACAGAACACCACACAACAAAAGCAACCTCAACCTTCAGACTGATCAACAATGTCTCACTTGTGATCTTTTGTTTGCAGAATTTATTTAGTCTGTTTTTTTTTTTCTTGCAGTTACGGTGAGATCTTTGAAACAATTGTTGAAATGGAGGGTTAATGAAATTTTAGACAAAAATGGGTGTTTCCATAGTGCATATTTCTGTTCATTAAAAACACAAAAAAACCCTGCAGCAGGAAAAGAGTTAAGTTTTGAAATGGCTCAGAAAAAAAATTGGACTTTCATGGGGACATTAAGTAAGTTTTCTATACTTTCTGATTTTAATAATAAAAGTAATACACAAGATAAACTAACATTTAAGGAAAGCTACAATTTAACCTCTCTGGCTTTTCATCTGCTGTAATAGATGGGAATTTTCACTCCTCCATCCTCTCAGTTGTGTGCTGTAAAACCTGTTAGTGTCACTGAAGATTACGCTATGGAGAAATTTAGTCTGTATTTTACATATCTGAAATTGTTACAAATGGTGTCACGTTCCTAAAATGATTCTGCAGGACGGTTCATCCAACTCACTCACAGGGAGCTGCTTTTAGGCCGTTCCAGGTATAATTAAACAGGGAAGGAAACACGTGGGAGAAAGCCTTGTTTGCTCAAACCAGCTAAATGCTCTGGGGCAAAATTAAATATATAAAAGAAAGAAAAGCTAAATATATAGAAGAAATAGAAGGCTGTGCGTTTTATCCTTCACTTCCAGTGGTTGCCAGTCGGTGCTGGAATCTTGCTGTGGGAGCTCTCCTGAATTAGATCTGTGCTGTGTTGCAAGGGTTTCTCTGCTGGATAAAAAGGTGGGTTTGGAAGTTATCCCTGGTTATTCTGTGGGATGAGGAGAGACAACTGGCAAATGGATTGGTGCCTTGAGAAGAAAAATAGTTTGTTGTACAAGTGGATTTCTATTAAAATGAAGTTTTATTGTGTCCTACAGCCCCTGGTGCCCTGCCAGCCACAAGAAGGATAAATAAATTATTAGTAACTTTGATCCCCAGCAGGTGTAGAAATATAGTATTTATTGGGTATAAATTGTCCTGTGGTCAAGTGAAAACAGAGAGAAGGAGTTTTTTGGGGAGGAGGAAGGGGACATGCCCCACGATTTAATCCTGATCTCCAAGGGGTGACGCCTTCCCTTCGGCTGGGAGGTCGAGAGCGTTGTCCCCTCGGTCAGTGGTGGCCTTTGGGTTGGCCAAGGGGTGCAGCTGCCCCATTCCTGCAGCAGATGGGCTTCATCCCAGGCTGTTTTCAGTCCCCTCTGACCTGGGGCATGGGAACCTCGGTGTTCTTCCCAACCCAGGTCTCATTAGTGTGGCACAATTGGATTATCGAAGAACGCACTTGACAAAAGACACATGTTAATTATAATTTGTGCTGCTGCTAAAAATTGCTTCAGACTGAAGTTTCTCCCTGTCCCAAAGAGTCCAATATGGAAAAGCAGTACATTAGGCTGTTGTATTAAAGCATCTTAACTGGTTGCATGCGTAAGAATATTCCCAATTTTATTGCTTCAAGAAAAAAATGTCACACTTCTATTTTTCAACTCCCTTCTCTGCTGTGTGAGGCTTTTCCTTGCATTTTATTGGTTGTTAGCACAGAAACTGCGTAAAAGTGCCTTTTTCTTGCATGTGGGGCATTTATTAAAAGAAGTTCACAAGTGGATTTTATTAGAGCAGAAATCTGGAAAGTTTGTGGCATATTTAACTGTGCTCAAGCTGCGTCTTTTTGTCATAAAACACTGGTGTCTCTCTGGACTGCACTTTACTCAACAGAATATTTAGAAAATAAGAGCACAGCTTAAATGTATTTTTAAGCAGGCTCAAATGAACTAGAGGTACTGCACCTCACTGCAGTGTACTGTGTATCCCAAATAATGTCATCCTGCACAGTATTAGTTTGAGCATTGATTTTTTATTTTTCCAGGCAAGGCTTTATTTAAATTCCTGCTGATTGGTATTATTTTGACTCCTGTTATGATTCATAAGGTACTGAAAAGATCTGTTTTTCCCCCCAAAGATCTACTGAGTTACATTTTACCTTTAACATTGCATTAAATGCCAGTTGGTACAACAAATGTGAGCTGCAGTCCGATTCATTAATTTATTATTACGTTAAAAAGAGTTTATTTTTGCAGTGATTTAAAGTTGCTGTGTGATGTGGGATTACTGATGTACTGAAACACTGTTGAGTTTTTTATGAGAAATTCAGGATGTTTTATTTTTTCCCATTGGGAACAGATAGAAAAATAAGTATACAAGGAAGACCACAAACCCTAGATGTGTGCTCCTCACAAGACTGAGAAATTGGTTAAAATTCTGCTGAAGTTCACTAAAAAGGAGATTTTTTTTTTTTAGGTACATTATCATGGCCATCCCTTATTTCCTGTCACATCACTGATTTTCTGTTGTCTGTTTTGTGCTAAAGGTTGAGGCTTGGAAAACATCTTTCCTATTTTAGGGATGGTTAAAATAAGGTAGAGATGGTCCAAGATAATTGTGTTGATAATTTCATTAACCAGGACCTGGGTGGGAACTCCTGGTACAATCACAGTGTAATTCCAGGGTTTCTTTAAATACAGCAATATTATTAATTTATACCAGCAAAAGTCATTGCAACCTGAGAGATACGTGTAGTTTTACTTTGGTTTGTTGTGTTTGGCAAGTTTCACCCCTCTGCTTATCTAAATGTTGGAATTTTTATTTGTGATAACTCTTTAAAACACAGAGAAAGTTAAAGGGAAATTGAACTTCAAGGTTTCTGTGCTGGTTTCCTCTATTGTTGGACTGTTTTCCAACAAATGCATAAGGTTTTCTGCCTGACTGACAGAAAAATTGTGCACCAAACAATTAAACCCAAGATATTTATAATGTCTACATGGTGTTATTCCTCCAAGCCTTCAACCTGGTTGCGCTGTGAAGCTGCTTTGTCTGCTGCTGCTGAATCTCCCCCCAAAGAGTTTGGCCAGTTCCCTCTGGCCAGAAAACATTTCTGGAGTTATAAAATATGCTGGGCCTGTTCTTCCTTCCCTTCAGTAGGCAAAGCTTAACAAGACCAAAGCCTGCTGGATAAATAAAAAGAACTAAAGAGTTGAAAGAACTTGCAGAAAAAGCAGATTCAGGCTTTTTTTTCCCCCTATCCATGGATGCCAAAAGGCACAACAAGGAGATTCATATCAACAATGTGACAGATATCTTTTATTCTATAGTGACCCTGTCAGTAAAAGAAATTTAATATGGACTCTCCTGCCACTCTCCACCATCTCATTGTAGGAAGGTGGGTGACTGAGTAATGCACCCCAGGAAAATCCATCTTCTCAGAATCTGTAATTGCCTGACGCAGAAAAATGTACTGTTTTGAAAAAGGGCTGAGAAACAGGTCTTGTGCAGGGGAGTATTTTATCCAGTGTATGGCATTTCTAAATGCTGCACTGAAATTACAGGAGTGGCAACACGACACTGTTGAGTGTTTGGTGACCATGAGTGGTTTTCAAGCTTATTTATACTTATCTTGTTGAGTGAGACATAAAAGGCAGGTTTGTTTTTCTTTTTTTTTGGCACCATGTATTATATTTAAAGGCAATATAGCAAAGATTCTTCCCTTGAGCAGCTGAGGGCATAATGTGCCCTCTGGGAATTCGTATTTATCTGGAAACCTTAGGGGTGCTACCACTTTGCTGTCGGTGGGGAGAGTGTCCAACCCATTATCTAAGTCCTTCTGCTTCCCACCATCCCAGGCTCTCAGTAAACCCCTTTTTGTGGGACAGTTTCTCCAGGTCTTGTCTTTTTGCCTAATGCTTGAACCTGGGCTGTATTTTCTAGTAATCCAGGTGTACTGACCCTCAAACCAACACACGAAGAGCTTCTTGGATACAGTTAGAACATAATGCAACTCTCTTATTTCTGTACAAATTAATCCTCAATGTTTGGAAAGTGTCTGGTTGTTTTCCAGTGGCACGAGGAGGTGACGAATGTAATTACCAAAGGAGTGGGCTGCAATCAGCTGACCTGCAGGATCTGTCCAGGGGTGTAGGAAAAGGGGAAGACAGATGTAGGCATTGCTGGCAGGTTCCCTGAGATTTGCATACCCCATGTCTCATCAAATAGTTTTCCCTGCAAAAGCACTCCTGGGGTGAGTAAAAAATGTGTGTCTGAAAAGTTATGCTTGGTTTGAAGCAGAGCAGTTTGTAAGAGAGAAGGTATTCTATAATTAATATATAATAATATGCCAGAATTAGGATTTACTGCCCATCTTGCTCCACGCAAATGTATATAAAGATGCATAAGAAAAATGCAGTGTAGGAAATACTGATTAAGAACAGGATTTGGCAGCAAAAAGCTTGAAATTCTCAAATCTGAAAGAGAAATCTGTGTTCTCATTCCTCTTTAAGCGGGATAGGAAGATTAAGGAATTCGGGAAAAGTTTCAGAGCAAAACCGTGATGCAGAATTTAACCCTAATTGCCACTGCAATCTTTAACAGCAAGACGGGCTTGTTTTATCAGTTATGAATTTGCTGGGTCTCAGAATTTGTTTCTGGTTGTTTTCAGCAGCTGTGGGTGTATATCCTGATATTTTGACACAGGCAAAAGGTGAAAGCATCCGTGAACTTAAATAGATGAACAAACTGATGCTGCAATAATTAAAGCTACTCTGCCTCTCTGAGGAAACTGCAGAGGAGCTGTTCCTACATGTGCTTGTCTCACATTGGAGGACTTTAGGAGGATTTTTCTACCTTGTCTTGGTTTATTGTTGAGCTTTTATTGTTGAACCTCAGCTCAGCTTTTCTCGCAGGCATTCCTGATCCATGATCCCCAGACCAGGTGGGATGGGGGAAATCTCTTTTCTCATTCCACTTGCATCCCAAAGTCCGTGCTAAGGATTCCTGGAGAGGGGCAGGGAGTTTCTTTAGGCTGTGAGGTTCAATTCTTCCCGGTGCTGAGTATGTTTTGTGAGTTTGTTTTTGGAGCCCAGGGCCCTCAGCATCCCAACACGTGGAGGTTGTTCCCATGGCTGGATGTCAGCTCCTGAAAACAGGGATTATATGGGAAATACACTCTTCTTTCAAACTTCTCTCTCCAGCCCTGTTTAATAAATGATGTGTTCATGATCTTTTAACATCAGTAACAATTTGTTAGTCATATTACACTGCAGAAGAGAGAGACTGGGAAGCTATCTGAACCATTTTAAAACTTAAATTAGCCACCATAAAGTGCAGAATAAAATTATAAAGACTTTCTTGTAATACAAAATTCATAGAGGCAAAACTCTAATTTCCTGATGGATATATGATATTAATGTAACGGATACCTCAGTGTAGTTAAATTGCATTAAATGGTTATTAATGCTTGAATAAACTTCAAGGAAGTGGGTACTGGTTGAAATGGGATAATATTTTGTTCTGCTAAATTATACGTTAATTGGTATTTCCTCTCTTGTAAAAGGACCTAAAGGGCTTAATAAAAGATGGGGGAGAAACATTAGGTTTTCTTCTTCTTGAGATGTTAAGTCTAGAGCTTAACTGGAAACAATTCAAATTATTCCCAGAAAATTCCCTGGCACTCCTGATGACATGGCTTCCAGGAGTCCCCAAAGTAAATAACTAAGGATTTCGGTTAGTCAGGAATACTCAGGGCAAGGAGCAAAGAAGCGGAAGGAAAGCTGTGAGGGACTTGTTTGCTGTTTAATTTTTTATATTTGGAATTAAACTTACTCTGTTCAGATGTAGGAACTGCTTCCAGTGTAATATAGTGGATGAGGAAGGCTGTTGGCACAGCATGGGGACTTTTACTCCTGGAATAGTAGGAGAACAGGAAAAAGGGCTTCAGGGGATAGTTTGGGGGAGGTATCAACAAATCAGGAGAAGACTATTTGAGGAAATCTCATTTAATACATCTTACTGAATAGCTGAAACTTTCCTGAAGTGATTTTTATTCCTTCTTTGTAAAACTGTTTATTCCTTGTTGTGTCAGAACTATGTGAGGACTGGGTATGGTATTCCTACACGGAAATATCAAATATGAATACTCCTTCATTTGGAGCAGGGAAAGAGGGGGGAAAAAGATAATATCTTTAAGAATATATATATATTTATGTATTATATGCATGAATTTATTAGGATTTTGAATAGAATTGATTTGAAATGAATGTTCACTTGAACTTTCAATAATACTGTGCTTAACAATTACTGAACATGAGATATTTCCAACTTTTCTTCTTGTAGAACTTTAGTTGATTGATGACTGAATGCCTACAGATAATTAACTACAGCACAGAAAGGATGTAAAATTATTTCCTTAAGAACCCAGGGACTAGTGGAGATGCCTCAGCCTCTCTCTTGGCAAAAGCCATCATGTTTTCACTGCAGTGTTGTTGGGTTTTCCAAGGTGGATACGGGAGGTTGTGTTTTCTCTGCCCCTCCCCGTGTTAAAATCAACCCCTCTCTTTCAGAGTTTGCGTAAAGACTTCATTTTTCAGGTGGTACTTTCTGGGAAACACAAACTGAGGTATTCCTGGTGTAACTTAAAGCGCAGCAGTGACAAAGAATGAGGTTAGCCAAAGTTTTTGAGCTCTGCGGTTTGTCTTAGAAGAAAAACGTGATAGTGCAATCAGATACTTCTGGTGAAATGTAAATACCTTCATATTTACAAAGAGTGGGCAAGTTCCCATTTCCTGATTGCTGAAGGAATCACACAGGAGACAGCACTTTAGTTTCCAGCCAAGTGTGATCCCTTTCAGAGATTTAACTCAGGGTCTGGCTACAACTATTTCTCTACCGTGCCTTGTCTCTTCTCAGCTTCTCTGCTCTTTCTGCTTATTTTTCTCATCTTAGAGAATCCCAGACTGGTTTGAGCTGTAAGGACCTTAAAATTCATCTCATTCCAACCCCCTGCCATGGGCAGGGACACCTTTCACTAGCCCAGGTTGCTCCAAGCCCCATCCAACCTGGCCTTGGACACTTCCAGGGATGGGACAGAACTGATTGTGACCCAAAACTGTTTTATAAAAGCCAGGTGCTGCAGAGCCTTTAGAGCAAACTCTTTGTTGGCTTGTCAGAGGGAATTTCAATGATTTATGGCTTAGTATAACTTTTCAGCAGTGTAGGATGTTTGATCCTGGAAGAATAAAGCCACGGACTGAAGAAACTTCTCTGAGGGGAAAAAAACAAACAATGAACTTCTTACTTGGTTTATTATTTTAAGTTCTGCTCGTCCTCAGCTGGTGCCAGAAGAACACGTGGCTTTTAGGGACTGGGCTTGGTTAGGTTCATGATCTTAAGGGTCTTTCCCACCCTGATAAGTCCAAGGAATTCCCTCATTCCCAATCAGTCCATGGCCAGTGGCTCACAGAGGTGCTGTGGTTCACCTGAGGCAGCATAGGGTGTTGCGAGACCTTTTGTGCACGGTGAGAACGACCAACCTGAGCCCTGAGGGGACTCAAAATTTCTGAAAATAAAAATCAGTGAGAGCTTCACTGTTTTTTTGGCTGGCAAAGTGCAGCTGGTGCAGCAAACCGACTGTGAGGGACACCTTGTGCTATTCAGTGCTGCTGACTAAGTTCATTTCCGGTGGGAAACACAGAAAAATAGTCAAGGAAAAGTAATTTTCCCCTTAGAGATACCTTTTTGTCTGAGAAAGAGAAAAAGAGGACTTAAATGGCGTGATACCCACAGCTGAAATTAGAAGTAAATTGTAGTATTTGTCTATGTGGTGTTTTCCAAGATCCAACTCATGAGTATCCAGCCACTGACACTCCTCACCCTAAGGCACCTGGTGAGCTGTCCCAGGGCATGGAATGAGGGTTATTCTGGGCAGAGGTTTGTGGTTTGGTCCCAATGGAATTATCTTAACTATCCTTCGGGATCCTCAGCCTGGCCCCCTCTGGAAAGGTGTTCTCCCCATGGGATTTCACTCAACAGTTTCCACTCCCACGGAGGGAAAAATAAAGAATAACCCCCTCTGCAGCAAGGATTCACATGGAAAAGTCTGTGGCTTGACTAGTCTAGGAGGCCAGGTTAGATAATCCAAAGGGTATTAAAACCTGGGAATTGTTCATCCAGGCCCACTTGTGCATCTCCCACAGTATTCCAAGATGGTGTGAGGTTGTATCCAGGCTTGTGGGGCGTATTGCTGAGCGTTTTTTAGGGAACAAGCTGCTGTTTTGGTGTGTTAGCACCATTATCTCCAGAGCAGAGCTCAGGACTAAGTCTTGCTCCACCAGGGAGAACTGATTTATGGGATGAGCTCCCTCCTTTTCCCTCCCAGCATCAATACCCAGCACGAGACTGGAAACACTTCACGGGCTTCATCTTAATAGGGGCTCCCCCACTCCCAAACAAGATCTTTATCCAAAGATTTTAATTAATTGCAAAAGTTAAAAATAAATCGTGCTGGAGTGCCATTGATAATCCTCCTAGGCTGCCTTTCATTCATGTTAATGTGTAATACAGCCACAGTAAGATTTAATTTTAACCATAATTATAAAAGTTTGAAATTAAATCTTACTAGGGATGTGTTCTCCATTAATATGGACAAAAACTGATCTGGGAGGATTATTATGGGGGACACAAGAAAGATTTAATTTTTAACTTTTATAATTAATTCAAAAATGTGATAAAGGATTTTGTTTCAGGGGAGGAGGGGGTGGGAGGGGGTGCTCTCCAGACCACTAAGACATCCCAGCAGTCTTTCAGAGCCATCTTAATTACAGCCACAAAGAATTATTTGTTAGAGAATAGTGGTCAGGAGCTCAAACTGCTTCTTTTATCCAGGAATAAATGTGCAGACACTTGGAAACTTTCACTGAATTTAAAGGAGTGCAGGGAGAAAAAAGCTCAAGGGGACATAGATAAGCACATATATTTGTATTTTTTGTGCATATCTGTGCAAATACATGAATACACCTCTAAAAAGTGTAGATATGTAAATAAACATGCATATTATGAATACATGAGTTATAAAACTTGCAGCAAAAATGCATTTGTGCTTCTCTACTTTTCTAATACTTTCTGTAGATACACTGACACAGGTACATAAGCATATGGAGAGGAATATTTCCCATTAAAAAGAAGGAATTACTTCAATAGAAGGAAAGGAAGATTAATGAAAACCATCTCTTCCAATAGATGCAGTTTTAAGCGGCTGCACAGAACGTTGGTGTATTTTTCACACGCCCAGTGGGCAGAAATCAGGTAAATTTAGTGAACATTTTCTACTGAGGGTCAGTTATGTTAAAATTAAAGATGTTTAGGAATCAGTTTTGGCTTTAAATCACCACTCTTTGAAATACTAAGCCTTGATGGTTTCACATCCTCCCCATCTTAGTGATTCCACATCAAATACACTGATTTTCCAGTGCGCAGAGGTTGGATTTTTGAGTCCAGCTTGTGATCACCTTCTGTTCTTTTTTTGTTGCTGTTTTTTTCCTTGACTCCGGAGTTGAAATTTTGCCATTCAGTCTGAAAAGTCAAAAAGATTCTTTCCTTCTGATGCCAAGGACTGGGATTGAGGGATGAGACTTGGTGTGAGGATTTTCAGAGTTCAGAGTCAGGTTTACATCCTTATCCCGACAGTTTTTCATCTGCTTGGGTCAATTTTTATTTTTTTTTTTTTCAAAAAGGTCAGAGCTCTTTACACTTAAATAAGTACATTTTTATTACAATATGAAGAATAACAATCTTTCTTTTATTATTACTTTATTATTTCAGCTTTAAGAGCTGTGGGGTTTTTTGCATTTCCTCATAATTTTTACCAATTTAATTTAATTCAAAAAAATAAACAATTTTTAACTTTTAGTTTTAACAATCACCTAAATTTGGGAAGCATGAAAAGCAGCATTCCAGAAGAGTAAGATATGGACAATGATGAATATTTTAGCAAAAATTCTGCATCCTTGCAAATATATATCAAGCTAACCAGAGACTCTCCTCAACTTCATCTTTTCAGATAATATATCTGTATTTGTGGCTTTCCTAATTAAATAATTACAGAAATAAAATCTGAATTACTCCTTCTTCCACTTCTTAATTCAATATGATGTTTAATGTAGGGGTTTCTACTTTTTTTCCCCTTTTATATTGTAGGCTTTTTTCTGGGCTTCTTCTCTCACTCTTTATTGTCCTTTCCACGAGTAATCAGGTTTGGACCCCACTGTAAGACACATTATTGTGAAATTCTGTAGTTATTATGAAATTTTGCAGTTATAAAAGGCAGATTCTTCCTGCATTAGCACCAATCACCCCTCCTTGCTGAACATTTACTTTAGTAAATGGCCCCAAGGAAGTAAAAAACGATGAGTGGAAGAGCATTTTCAGACATAAATGATCTTGGAACCACCTTCATTGCCTTGAACCTCAACCTGACTGGGGCATACACAGAGAAGGTCACTCTTGGCTTCCCTCCCAGCTGCTGAAAAATCAAAAATTGATGGTTTGGAGGCAAAAAAAAAAAGGAGAAATTTTGTGCAGAATATCCTGTGTGTTGAGTAGCTGGATGAAAAATGTGGAAGTTGTGTGTTACCCCTGCCTTTGAAGCTCATTGAGGGCTTTTTTTTTCAACAAAGTCTCCCAAATTTAATAGTTTCTTTCCGTGACCTGAGGTGGGAATGGCTGTTCTCCACCTCATTGTTTCAGAGAGGAACTCTTCAACTAACACAAGTCTCACCAGCTCTGCCACACTCCCAGGAAAATAAATCTGGGAGCACTTTGGAGTGGAGCTTCTGCTGGTGTCCCTTGTTTTCTTCTGTAGATGCTGCTTGGCACTTTTTGTGTTATTTTTTGGATGTATCTGCAGAAAACACACTGGTGGAGGCAGCAAAAAAGGACAAAAAAGGGTCTAAATGAGGTGATTAAATGAAATATTTGATGCCTTTTATACTTATAAGTCTTTCATTTTTAGCATTATTTGTGGCAGACAGCTGCTCTCCTTTGCAAAAGATTTGGAATAATAGTGATAATAAAATCAAACTTGAGGAAAATGATTTTTTTCCCCCCGCTTCTTTTCTACAAGGAACTTTTTGTGTTTTTTTCAGAGGCTGTTTTAATGTTCAAACAAACAGAGTTTGACATAGATGGGCAAAGAAAGTCTGGTTTCAAAAAAGGAGATTTCCACGGCCAAGGTTAGTTCTGTTCAGGGCCTGAATTAACTGAGGAAATTCAATTTTTACCTGCAGTTTCTTGGCACTTTACCCTGTACTGTCCCTGTCTTGGTGGGCAAGAAAATTTGACTGAAATTTTGCTTCTTGTGGCAAATTCACCTTAATAAATTTAAGATATCCCCTTACTTATAACATGGATCCAATTAACCCTAACTTAAGGTGAATGGAAGAAAATGATTAAGATTTTTCCTCCAAACTGAAAAAAAAAAAAAGCTAAATTAAAAAATTAATTAAAAAGTTACCTTGTTCCTTCTGGCTGCAAACAGTTCTGTATATTTTTGTGTCTTGAATTTGTCGTTACCACAGAGAACAGGTTACAAAATATTAATACTTTGCTATAATACCTTCCACCTGAGTGCATCTAATTGTTTTCTGAACAGAAAAGAGTGAAGTCACACATCATCTCTGCAAACATGGGAATGTATCTAATTTATGGATGGGAAAAGCGCTATTAATTTATATTTTAAGAACACAGTTTTAGCATAATTTAAGAACAGATTCCAGAAATCCAAATTTGGCACATTGTTCGTTCCTGTTGTGGCAGAACAAATCTAAGTGCAACTCTTTCATCTTCAACATTCCTGGATTTCCAAGAACATTCCAAACAGCAATTGGAGCATTTGGTATCTCATAAAAATGTGCCAAGCAATGAATTTTGGAGTCTGTGTGGGCCGTTGGAGATGTTTTAGATAATGATTGACCGTTTAAATTAAAATCTATTGCAGTGTGGTGTGTACAATTGGCAAAAGGGAAATGATGGTAGTTTCAAAAAGCCCCCAACCGAGTCAGAAAATGCCAAAGTGCTGCTTAATCTTTACTAATAATAATTTAAAAAAAAAAAAAAAGTAAAAAATATTTTATTACAGGGTCTCCCCTTCAGTCTCCCTGGCCTTGAGCCAAAGTACACTACGAAGTAACAGTTGGAAACGACCTCCCCTCCTTCCCCTGTGTTGTTTCTTTGGTTTGGCTTAAAATTAATCACTTTTTTTAAAAACAAAACAAAACAAAACCCAAAACATTTTAGAGGTTTCTTCGCAAGCCCCCAATTTTTCCTCGGGCCGTGGGCTCTTTTGTGCCACCCCAGCGGCGTCGCTGGGATTGTGCAGCAGGATCCGGAGCTGGGATACAGTCGTTGGGATGACAGCTGAAACATCCCCCTGGAACCTGACTGTGTAATTGGCAGTGACAAAGGAGAGCATGATTTAATATCTTCCAGGCCACCCTCCCCACTCAAGCTGCTCGAGGGGTCGTGTCTTCCCAGTGCATCCTCATTATTTCCAGTAGAATATCCTGATGTTCAGCAAGTGTTTATGGGAACCTCCAGGAGCCTCTCTGTTGGTAAGTTTTGTGCTCAGTACACCAGTCAAAGGGGTTTCTAATATGACATTTTTCTTGCAAAGCAAAGCCTTTAAAGTAGATATTCTCCCCCTCATATCTAGAAGATAGGACAATGCTGAGTTGAGCATTAGGTCATTTTAATGATAATATTAGGCACTGGATAAGCTTAGAATATATCATATTATATCACAGCCTGCAAAAGCCCTCGACTAATCAGTGCATGAGTTGCTTTCAGCTTGTTTGATTTGTTCTAAGAGTTACATATGGTATTTGTGAACTCCCAGAGAACCCTTTGGGTACGAAATGCCCTTTACATCTTCCCTTTTCCTGCCCAACATTCCCTCTCCCCTCGTGTCTCCTTGGCTTTGGTTCCTCCCGGTGTTCAGCAGAAATGTGCTCTGTCAAGCACAGCCAGGAGACATCAACCCCTCGAGGGGAAGTGCAACATTTGTGTTCCCACGAAGTTCTTGCCCCCTCCTTCCCAGTGGTGCTGAAGTGAGGAAATCTTCCCAGCTGTTACCCCCTCTCCCCGTATTCCTCGGCACCAAGGTTGGGATTTTTGATCCAATTAATCTCCTTCCCTTTACAGAAAGCACAAGGAAAGCACCCGGATTGTTCAGTTTTCCTTTCTGCATGTTGGAGCCTTCTCTTCATTTCGCTCTGCTTTGATAAAGGGAAGGAAAATTCTATTTGCTTTGAAATAACAAAAGCTATATTTGCGCAAAGCTGACATTCCTTGAGGGACTCAAAGTGTTATTCGACTTGGCCACGTCACCACTCTGTCACTGGAGTTGTGTATTTCTTTCCATGTGTAGTTTTCTGTGCTTATCTTTGTGCCTGTTTTTCTCAGAGATAAGGAAATCTTCTCTTCCAGGAGACTAATTTAGGTACAACACCCTCCTTTCTTTTGTTTTTTTTTGCATTAACCATACAAAAAAGAGCAATGACTCCCACAACCTCAATGATGTAGCTTATTCCTTGCCTAAGAAATCAGTTTTGGCACCACAGTTTGCTGTATTTCCATGGTTTTTCTGGAGGCAGATTTTTTGGGACTACCTACAAAGGCTTTTTTTCCGACTTTCCCCTCAGTGGGAGGGAGATTTTTTTTAGGACACCCTGTAAAAAACCCAGTGATGTATCTGTATCAAATCTAAATTGTGATTAGCCAATGGAATTCTGCATTTCCATTAATGCTGAAGCCCAGTGTCCCTGAGATTTATATCCCTGAATCTCTCAATTGATTTATAACCTGGTAATCCTTTTATCCCCATTTATATGCAGCATAACTTGACATAAGTGCAAGAATGTCTCCATTAATCGAATTCAAGAGTGTTGGACTGAGAAACTGGAGGAAAAACTTTTAGGCCACACTGTAAATACTCTTCGTGTCAGAGGAAGGCAGGAGGAAATATGTCCTTGAGGTGCTTCAGCTTTATGTTCACTCTCAAGTAAGATGAAAGAGGAAAAAAACACCTATTAATGCTATTTTTGAAGTATCTGCTGTGATAAAACATGTTAAAATGTCTTTTTTTTTTGCATAGTGAGCTGCACCCCTTTCCCCAGTGACTGCAGTGCAGTGTGGATGTAGGAGAGCTCCACACGGGTTACCTGGTTCCCACAGGTTCCTATAACAGTCTGGATCCCAAAACTGCAGTGTTTTTGTAGGGCTGTTCAAACGCCGTAGGAATCAGTAGGAACTCTGAGTCTGGATTTTGAGAAATGTCCCTGGGAACCAGTTAACTCAGGACGTGGTTTGGGGGTGGGAGCGTCTCCTTTGTAGTCCACCCAAGTGAGAAGTCCCAGCTAATTTGAATTATGTCGTGGAAAATTTGGTGGTTACAGCAGCTTTGCATTATTGCTGCTCCTTCAGGGTGGACTTGGAAATAGGTAAAAACCTCACTCAGAAGGAAATCTGTGGAGTTTCTCTGAACCACAGCCCCTTCCATAACCTTTACTGTCCATGTCTAAGGAGAATGGGAGACTCCCAGCTTACCCTTAAGTCAAACATGTGGCCCAGCAAACAGAGGAGCTATTAAAATGTATTTATTATTCATTATTCCTAAATTGCCTGTGTGCAGTTTTACTGTAGAGCAGCAAACCTGCAATTCTGTTGACTCACTGAAAGCCCACGGTGTGATGTCCTGCAACCCCCAAATTTGTATTTATAGCATTAATTTTAAAGCTCCACTTAAGCAATTCCATCTGTGCATTGCATGAAAAAGATGTAGAATGAAGGCAAATGTTGCAGCTTGCTGGAAATTAACTGGTTGAACACACTCCTGTCTATCTTGAGACTTAATGTGCTGTTGGGATAGAACCTGGTTTAACCCAGGGATGTCCAGGTGAGGCTGGGGAAGGTAATGTGTGCCACTACTGAAGATGTGTTAATAAATTCTAATTCTGGATGCTGCTTGCATTCCAATTGCCTCTTTAGTAAATACCTAACACATTCGAGGCTGCCAGGAAATCAGATGAAATGAAACCAATTTAATTCCTTAATTTGTATGATGTTATGCAATCCTACACCATGTTGCATCCATAGAAACAAGAAATTGATATTTTCTGAATGTGATCTCCTGTTTCTCGGCACTTTGTTAATGTGCTGGTTCTCTCTTTGGGGAGAGAATGATGAGATAAATTTCCATTTTTTTGGGGGTGTAATTTTTGGGAGGAGAAAGGAATAAATAACAAAAAAAAGAAGGCCATCATTCCTGCCTTCCTGTGTTATTGTGAGAAAGCTTTACTGCCTGAATAACAGCTTAATTCATTGAAACACTGTCAAGATTGTTGTATGTAATGATAAAACCATTTTTTTCCATCATTATGCTTGAAATTTGCCATGAGCACCTTAGATGATTTTGTTGAAAATTGAACATGTGTATGTACAGTATTAATTAGCAAATAAAACCAGCTGGACACAACCAGTCATCACCCATAAGGGGGAAATGCTCCTCTGCCCACTGCATGTGTGGGATGAGCAGAAAGGCCAGGAGAAATCTGGGAATTGTGGTGGTCATCATCATGAGCAGCAGCAGCAGCAGCAGTAGCAACAACATCAAAAAGAAGCTAATTAGTCTGAAAAATTATCTGAAAAATGAAAAAAAAAAAAAAAAGTGTGTGAAGAGTTTCAAAAGGCAATTCCAGGGCATTAAGAGGAGAACTAGCTGAAGGGTGAACGATTTGTGAACATTTAAAAAATCATTTATAATATTATTTTTTTTTTATTGAGCAGAGTACAGGTTGTAAAATTCTTGAGAATTCACTTAAAATCCCCCCAAACTCCAGACTTAACAATTTTCTCTGCAGAGGATGGGACTGGGAGCTGTTGTGGGTCCCAGCAAACAAAGTGAGAAAGGAAAATGGACTCGAGCCCTGGTACCTGGAACGACCCTCGTGTGTGGTTGGATTAAGCTCCCGGATGGAAATGATGAAAAAAAACCATATTGGGCATCTGATAAAACCTTTTAATAAGTCAAGAGGATTGTTTGGCAGTGAAGCTATTGAGAATTTTTCTGGTCCTGCCTAATGGGAAAATAAATTGGCATTGTAGCATCCTGGCCATAAAAAGAAAACAAAAAAGGATTTAAACATCACCTGAATTCTCCAAGAGCACTTTTAGTCCTCTTTGTTGTTCCTAAAACCATCCAAGTGACTCCTTCAATGATTCATAATTTGCTTTTCCAGCTCCTGAAAGAAGCCAAAGTCAAAAGAAGAACCATCTTCCGTGTTGTGGCCGTGCACTGGATAAAATAATTGACTGTCTGCTGAAAAACTGTCTTGTCATATTTTGTAATAAAATAATGTTTTCTGTGCATAACTTGACCTGTCCTAGTGAGTTATGCTGCTCATTGTTTCACAGGAACAATTTCCAGTGGGATTTTCATAATACTCTCGCTCTTACCCTCTCGTACAATGTAAGCTGCTACATTCAATTTGCAAGGAAAAATATTCAGGTATGAAAAGCAGATAATCTGTATCCCTTTGGAATCAAAAGTCACTTTGCCAAAATATTTTAACACGTGAAATTGCTTCTTAAGAGATGTTTGCTATGATAAAACGACAGAAAACTACATTTCCATTATAATTATAACTGACTAGTGGTGCTAAGTTTTTATAATTTAAAGGTATTCTCAAATCTGACAGCTCTTCCATGTTGAATTATGCATTTCTGGCTCTTAAATAGTTCTGCTGGCATGAGACAGCTGAGATGAAGTTGTCTTTCTAAAATAATTGCTCCATGGAGCATCCATTATACCTTCAGAAAAAATGTATTACTTGACTTCTACAAATTATAGACTAGCCTATAATGGGTATTTTTGACAGCTATTAGCTTTTTAAAAAAAAATCTGAGCAGCAAAATGAGTATTGATATCACTCTGCCGTGTCTTGCATGTTAATCCCAACCTTCTCTGGGCTCCTTTTCCAAAGCATGAGGTAATCATTAATTACAATAATATTGATGTAATTGCACTCATCCTAAACTCCCCCCCCACACAAGAGCAATGTGGGATTTTTAATTTTTTTTAACAGTAGTATTCAATTCGTATTTCTTTTTCTTGGAAAAAGAAGGGGGAAAATGACTTAAGCGTAAAATTTTGCTGTATTTTGACATCATCAATTCTCAGAGTGTGGGTTGAGTGGAGTGTTAACCCTTTGATGCCTAATATTGTCTTATGGCTCTTAGGAAAATGGGGTAATCCCAGAGCCCATACGTGGCAAGATGTGGTGATGTCTGAACCTTTTTTTTTTTTGGGTGTTCAAGCAGCTCAAACAGATCCTTTTGCAATTTCGGGACCAGCTTTAGTGAATTGTAATTCAAAAAATGTTAAAGGGGGAGTTCCTGGGGTGGGACAGAAAAACCCACTGAAGATATTGAATAATTTTGTATATTTAGTATATATTGTCCATATTTTATTTCACAGCCTTGTATCTAGAAAATATCTAAACTACAATAACATCATTGTTGTGTGCAAAAAAGGTGAACAGACTAATTACAGGTGAATATATTAATTTACAGTGATTTACAGGGTTTTCTGCACGTCAGTCCCATGGTGCGGAACAGCCAGACTGGGCCTGACCCACATTTGTGTTTATTTGAATATTTGGTGCTTGACTGACAAGTCTGGGAGGCTCCAAAATCTCCTGATCTGGGGAAAGAGGTGGAAATGGAAGGTTTGTCTGGGAGGGTTATGCAGGAAAACATCAGAACCTGTAAGGGCAGGAAAACTCGGAGCAAAGGGTGAAATCAGATTAATTTAATTGCTGTGGGAGTCGAGGAGAAACTCACTGCTGGGTTCAATTTTCCTGCCTGCTGAGAACATTTTACTTACTTTTTACTCAAATGACTGACATTTTGCTTAAAAATCATCCAGCCCAACTGTCTGAGGTGTTTGTAAAGATAACAGAAAAGGTAAGGATGTACAATCTTAATTCTAGTGATGTGCTGGGACAGCTGAAGAGCAATGCAAGATTCACTCCTGGCTGGACCTGCAGGTACTTTGTGTCCTTTGATTTCTTGTCACCACCCGAAGTGTCAAAATCATCTCATGAAGAGCAGCAAGAAAAAAAAGGACCGCACTTTCTTTTCAAAGCAAATATTTCCCCTCTCCCCAAATCACCAGCGCTCCGAGTGTTATGAACTAAAGATAATGCCACGGTAAGAAACGTTAACAGCAGCAAAAGTTCTCAGTTGGAACCAACTCCAAGAATTCCATTATAATCTCACAAAAAAACCCAATTTAACGGTGCTGTAACCAGTGTAACACAAACTATATTTAGAAGCAGCACAATTATTACATAATACATCACCTAGACCCTCTAGAGATGGTATTACCAGAGATTATGGGCTACTTCTGAAAGCCATTAAGGACCTATTAGTTGCCCAACTGGTCCACCCATAACCTTCAGTAATGTCCTCTCTGGAGCATAATTTTGTTATCACATCATGCCTTTTGTAGAGAAACTTAAGCTTTCAACCCAGGACTGTCAAAAGGAAAAGTAGCCTTGACATCTTGGCTATTTTATAATTAATATCTTTATTATTATTGTACAGTTAATGGAAGAATTAATCAATATATTTGCCAAGATTTGTATTTTGTTTGATTGCTTTGTTGTTGTTGTTGTTTTTTCCCACTCTCCATTAGGTAAATTCTGGAGAAGAACACAAAATAGATGTTTTCATGTCATTGGAAATCTGTCGGATTAAATATAAGACAGACAAGAAGTTCAGAATTTGGCACAGGTTGGTGAACTGGAACAAAAAATTGGCATGAAATCCTAAAGAAACTGTTGGTGAGTCAAGTTTTCTTTCAGCAGGAGTGGTTGAAAGGTGATCAACTCTTTGCACAAATGGTACAAAAGGCTTGATTATAAATTTGGGAAAGGTAATATTACTGTTTTAGAGCCATAAGCCAGGATCCTGTTACAAGAGGGGCTGCAGAACAACAGTGTTATAAATGGTGACTGATGCAACTTTTTAAAAAAAAATCTGGATTTTAAAAAAATTTAAACTTGTTAAAATTCTATAAAAGTTAAAATATTTGCACCTATAAACCATTTTTTTTGTATTTATGAAGAGATTTTATGCAACCTGATCTTTTGGTAGAATGGAAATCTCTCTTTTTCCAGTCTCTTATTTAAGAATGAGAAGTTTCAGATTTAGTTGTGAGAGTTTCTGAAGTGGTTCAGATGACATCTTAAATGCTGTGACGCAGCTGATTTCAGTTGCAGTCATTCACCAAATATCTCATTCCATTTTGAAAGTGGAGAGAAAATGTATTTTGCTGCTGCTTTGTAAAGCAAATTTCCACAGGATGATGTTTGTTAAATACTCCTCTGAATTAATTCTCTTTACTGGAGGACAGGAAAAAACCATTGTTCTAAAAAGATTATAACAAAATTATGGTAAGAACAAAAAAAAATAAATCTTGGAATGGTTGCACTGTCACTAATAAATAAAGAAATTATTACATTAGGGTGTTATGACCTGTATCCCATTGATCCATGGATGTAGAACACCCGCACAATATATAGAATTGGGGGATACCTGAGGATATAAGTGTGTGCATAAATGAATTATTATACTTTGCAGGTTGCTAATATAAAACAGTAGAAACTCATCAGGATTATTGTAGTTTTGAATATTACATATCATTTTGCATCCACTTTGCAAAAGATTAAATGGCTGCACAAGGTGAAAACCAGTGAAAATCCGAGGCCATGAGCTTTTCTAAGCACAGAATGATGACTCCTATTTTGGGAATGATATTAAATGCCATTAATATCTGGATTTTAAAGTTTACTTTGTTCTTTACTGCGAGATCAGTGTAAAATCTCAAGTGTTAAATTCCCAGGTGTAAAATCAGGGCTGTCCAATCCTTTAATCAGGGGACAGCAGTGTGGATTTTGTGTGTGAGGATGAGATTCTTTCCCTGGCCCTCCCAGCAGCTCGAAGGTGGTGTGTGGGATGCAGCTTGTCACCGTTTTACAGCCAAAAAAACCACCCCCAAAACCAACCAAGAAATGCCTGATTAAGTTCCTGCATTGTTAAAGTGGGGAAAGCATTTTTTTTTTTTATTTTTTTTTTTGCTTTCCTATGGTTTGTCAAATTTATAAAATATTATATTTCTCCTCAGCTCGAGTTCCATACTGTGTAGCTCAGAGATAATCCCCATGGTCTTGGCATATGTTACTTAATTGTCTCAGAAGGAAATACCATAAATACCATGCTGTCATCTCCCATGGGCATTTGCTCATCTGTCACAGTGGGAGCTCCAGACTGGGTGAGGTGCTCTAAGACATTTCTTAAACTATGTAAATCACAGCCATTTCTCCTTCCCACTTCCCAAATGGTCAATTATGTATAAACATGTGTTAATAAAAATTTGCTGCTTTTGCCTCCGAGGAACACACCCAGAAAGCCGAGGATGATAAAGGAGAAAATGCCATTTTTCTGTGGTTCAACCTGTGGCATAAATTGCTGCTTTAAAATGCCGACACAGAAAGGGAAGTCTGAGTTTCAGGCCTAAAGTAGAAGCAAAAAAAAAAAAAAGAAACAACAACCAAAAACCATCAATAAAAGTCATTAAAGAAACAGGAGAAATTTCTCTCCTCCTCTTTCAAGCAAACTGGTTTGTCTCTACCTATGGAGAGAAAAAGCAATTAGAAGATCATGTTGAAATGATGCTAAAGGCTATTTGACACATTTGCTGCTCAATGACCTCTGCACAGGTTCAGTTGCCACATGAGATAGAAAACAGCCCCAGCTGAAGGGAGGCAGCTTGGAAACAACTTTGGGGAATATTGATACAAATGGGTAATGGAAAGGCAGGTAAAAAAGGTGCCCTGTGCTTAGTTTTGTCTGAGTAAACCCTTGGGTTTTAAGGAAAATACCTTATATTACAACAGTCTGTGTTTTTGATGGAATTTTAGTGTTCACACAACCCCTGAAGAGCATCTCTTATTTATCAGACACTTATTTCCCACTCTAAATAATTCCTGGGCTGTACTTCCATAGGTCATCGTGTTTTTTCAGGAACAGAATCTCTGCTTGAATTTATGCTCGTTCATATTGAGGATAACAAAGTCAAGGAAGTATTAAAACTTATCCCACTCTATTGCTTAATGTTCCTTAAATGTCTTAATGGTGAAACATCCCTGTTGTACTGAGAAACTGGGTTGGCTGCAAGTATTCCTGCTGGACGGGTGGGAGTCTGGAATAAGTGCTGGATCACATTATAAACAATTTTGTATTCTTTTTTTCCAGAGACACACAGCACTTGAGAAGCAGGTGCATACAAGCCAAATATCTTCAGAGAAGCTCTTTAAGAATTATGTCATTTCAGGGGGAAGATGAGAAAGATATTGGACAGACATAACACCAAACCTTGGTCTGAAAACCACTCAGAAGAACTCAGATGGAGTCATTTGCAGGAGAACAAATGAGGTGGTGATAATTCTTCGTGTGGAGAGGTAATTTTTATATAGTTTTTTTTTTAAAAAATGAATTCTAAAGTAATGGTTTAAAAACAGGGGCCAGAGCATCTCACAGATCCGAGTGTGGGAAAACCAAGGGAGTGACGGAATGAGGGACATGTCACCACCTTCAAATTGAGCCCTTCCTCCAAAACCCAAATGCAAATCCCACTGCCTGAACAGGCAGGAAATCCTCTTTCTTCCCATTTCCAAACAACAGCAGCTCCACTCTGAATTCAGGCTCCTCTGTTGGGGGTTGCTCTGTTTTACTCAAGCCCTTAGAAAACTTTCCCGATGCAAATGAGTTTTTTTCCTGGAGTGTTGTCATTTGGAAGGAGGGATTTGAAGCGAAGTAATTTAATTTTTTATTTCCCATTCATGTTTCATGGCTTAACAAGCATCAATGTGTTATTCTTTATTTTGTGGTGAAAGCTCTGTGTGTTAAATGTCTTTATGTTTGGTAGTATGAGGGAGAAAAAGGATAATAGGCTGGAATTGTGTGAGGTTTTTTTGATGTTATGGCTTTCTGGTCATACTTAGAGGGTCAAATTGATAGTGTGAATTATGATGAATTTGCTTCATGATGAGTTTATGTGTTTCCCTTCCCTCCTTAGGAAAAAAAATGCTCAGTGCAATGCGAGGCATTTGAATTTATTACCATTCATCAAAATGTCTTTTGGCAGCGTTTTATCACCAACAAACATATAAACCCCAAACATATACGGGTATATAAAACCCAATACATTTGCAGTTCTGTGAAGCAGGAAAGGAGATTCGATGGGAAGGTCTATGACATCATTTGGGGAAGTTTTTTTTCCCCTTCTCCCCAAATAAAACCAGAGCGGCGCCGTTCCCCTTGCTGTCGCTGAAGGCCATCGTAAACCCCTGTTTTCGTGGGGTTGCAGGTTGTTACTGAGCCATTAAAAACCAGCCTGCCTTTAAAACTGGCATTTTTTTTTTCAGGCCTTAGCTTGGAAAGGGGAATGTGCCCATGTGTTTTTAAATCAGGAAAAATATTTGCGGGTTAAAAAGGTCAAGCACCTCATATTTCATTACATTGCTCAGTTGGAGGACTGTTGCATCTTAGTGTTCAGCATGTGCTTAAGCCCCTCTCTCTATATATATATCTGAGGAGTGTTTTAAAATGTCCATTTGTGGTTTTGTTCTCAAAATCTCATCTTCTGTGGGAAGACATTAACGTAATAATAAGATTTAACCTGTCCTGATCACACAGAAACTTGAGCTTATGCTAAATTTTACACACTCAGAGCAGTACCAGGGAGACAGGAAAGCTCGTGTGGGGCTGGAAATTAAAATCCAGCACCTTTCGTACTCACAGCTCTTTGGTGCACCACCAATATTTGCCATTCCAACTGCCCTTAAAATGGAGGTAGTAATGAATAGCTGGAATTTTATTGCAAACCCATGATTTGGTTTGTTAAAGAATCTGCAGAGGGGAGAGAGAGAGGGTCCTCGAGTCGTACAATACTGTTTTCCAAACGTCCATCTGAACGTGGAATCCTTTCTCTCCACCCTTTATATGATCTCAGAAAATCTACTTTTCTGACCTCCAAAATGATCAGCCTTTAAAATGCTGTGAATTTTGTACTGCAGGTATAGTCTTTGCCTGTGGAGTAGGTGAGGTGTTATATTTTCTATGGGAGGAGCAAACTTCTTAATAATTTTCTTGTGTAACATTCATGTGAAATTATTAAGCAGGATTATTTGAACACATTTTCCATGTGTGTTTCATGGGGGAAAGTCCATGTAATTTTAATTTTCCATTTCAGTCATCTGCTCCATGTTCTCTGACAAGAAACTTTTATTCCACCTTTCAGTAGCACTGTTCGCTTCCATGCGTGCTGTAGAATTAAATCACCTGAATGCTGACACATTAAAATGAATAAAAGTAAGGATGGTGGTGCGTGTTATAAAGAAGGATATTTATACTGGTTATTTGATTATGGGATATTCATTCCCTGATCACGGATGCAAATTGCATCAGCTGCTCTGTGACCTTCAAAGTCTAATTATTGTCAGGTAATATTGGGCACCTGAGTTTTAAAATGAAAATGTGGACTGTGTGTCCTTGTGACTGAAGGGGAGAAACGTCTTTATCACTATTATTAATTTAAGTTCAGTTAAACTGTCTGATGACCCACATGTAAACATGAATCATATGAATTCTTTATTAAAAATGTGCTGCATTACTAATAGAAGTAAATGTTCTTTTATGAGGGTACTTTGATACGATTTTTACGATATAATTTAAAAGTTTAGTAGCAGAAGTCTAACAACTTGCAGAAACATGCAATACAAGATCAATAACCAACGGCAAAGAGTGACATGTGTTAAGAGGGGCTCTGTCAGTGACCTCTCCTGGTTTATTGTGAGGTGCCTTTCACCTCTACCTGATCCATAATTCCTGCCTAATGCAGGAGCAGGTGCTCTCCACTGTGTGTGTGGTGTTTGCTGGGCTCTTGATGACCTGTTTGACTATTCCTTGTGTTCCAGCTGCTTCCAAGAGCAAATACCAAAAGCACAACCACAATTTGCATGGGTGGCGGGTTCTCAAGATCTTCAGTTCTCCACCTCAACGTGAATTAAGGGAAGCATGGATTAAAAAAGCACAAAAGAAGGTTAGAATGGGTGAGAAAAGAGGAGAATAGGTGGTAAGAGAAAAAGCAGGGGATATTTAAAGCGAACATTGGAATAATAATGTGCTAATTAGTGACTGATGTGTTTTCTAAGGAGAATATTAACTGGTGTGGCCATCAGGGTAAATCAAAGCTGATTTTGCATGAAATGTGATATCAAGTTTTGTAAAGATACTGTAGGTACCAACAGGGCTATGGTAGCAAATCTGGTCACACACAACCTCTGCTGAGGGGGCGTATCTGAAGTGGTGAAAGAGTAAAACAAGTAGGAGGACCCAGGAGGGGACAGAAGGATGTGCTGGAAGCTCAGTCTTGCTTTGTTACAAACTGTGTGATAAACGGACTGGTGTTTGAAGAGGTTAAATAAATACATCTCACCCACAAAAGTCTTGCTGTCAGACATTTTGTTGTGGGACCAAAACCAAAAAAAAAAAAAAAAAAAAAAACAAAAAAAAGGGCTTTTTTTAAAAGCCTCCTTGAAAATCTTTTAAAACCCCTCGACCTGGTGTAAATAAATAGCAAAGCTCAGGAACGGGATGATTTTAAAGCTTATTTCGTGCAGCTGAAGAGTTTGGTTTCGCAGAGCGTGGTTTGGGGCTGTAGGACTTTTTGCCATGGGGAGTTAATGCCACTTGGGAGACAAGGAAAAAAGCTGGGAAGCAGGAATGTGCGCGGAGCCCGGCACCCGGAAGGAGCGTAACAAAATTCCCAAAACCTCTGTTTCTCCTCACTTCTGTCCACATTTTTGTTGCTGAGGTTGAATTTGCAATTGTCACCCAGAACTTGCAGGTTAGAAAGAAAAAAAAATAAATAGTTGTATTGCAGTTTAAAAGAAAAATATCTATTTTGAAGTACTTTTTTTATTTGCCTTCCAGTTACCGTGGATCTGTCTGCAGCTGGAAAAAGGCAGAATTTGGCACTTGCCGGGAGCTGTCAACATTAGGAAGGTACACAGGGTGCTCCAGGGGCAGGGGGAGAGATGAAATGCCCTTTGTGGGGCTCTACCTGCCTGGTAAATATTGTTTATTGTGTGGCTTTGTCCAGCAGGTACTTATTTCTCCTAAAAAACCTCACAATTCCATGATTTCAAGAAAGAAATCAGCTTGCCTACCTTGGAAAGCTGCATGTTTATTATATAGATATAACACACATACACGCACATATATATATAAATATTTTTTTCCCTGCTAAAGCCCCTCAAAAGTGCATTAATACACTCGAAGAATACTAAAAATGCCCCACATTTTCACAGGAGCTCTCATTATCACAGGATGAGTTTGGCTATCTGAATTAGAAATACGTTAGCAAAGGGATTTGGGTAGACATGTCTATATGGATTAAACAGAGCTGCACTTTGCTTTCCTGAGTCTTTTTTTTTTTTTACCTTCCTTTTTTTTGTTATTTATTTAATTTTTTTTATTTTATTTTTTTCTCCTCAATCATAATGAGAGGTGATTGAATTTATTTGGGCAAAATCCAAGCAGAGGATATTTTCAGAGCTAGCCTTTTTAGATACTTGCCATATCAACCAGGATCTGTTTTTAGGCCTAGTTATTTAAGGCTGCCTTAAAGACTAATGAAATATAGTGTGATGGATGTTACCCCGTTTCAGGGACTTTAAAGTAAGTTACTTTCAGAAATAGAGGGGAAAAAAAAATGTTATAATCTTCATGCCCTGCTTTGGTCCTACTTTCCAAGATCCTACATTTATTTTCTGTGGAAAGATGCTCTGTGTAACGTATATGTATATAAAAATCAGAAGTTGTGGCTGAATTTTCCTAACTAAGAAGAGGAAATATTGAACAGTTTAAATGCTTCATTTTTCACCTCTGGGAGAGGTAGGATTTTCCAAGTGCCCAAGTGATTTGGGAGCAGGAGTGGGAATCCTCCCCCAGCCCTCCAACAGCACCACTGCTGACAGTCTGTGCATTTAAAACATGACGCGCCGCACCATTAGCATTTTGTCACTGTCTTCTTTGCAAAGCCAGATATATTTAGGCTTCTAAACCTGAAATCCTGCTTTGTGTGCTCTGCAGATTAGAATTTTTTTTGGTTGTATTGTTATTTTTTTGAAAAAATGTGGCATATTTAAGAGAATAGCATGGCATCAGTCTCTCGATTTCAGGTGATTTTTGTGTGTTATAGGATGACCCACATATATTTGTGAGATTTCTTCATAGATAATACTATACAATTGTTTCACGAAAAGCCCCTGAAAGCAATCAGGTTTTAAAGAAGAGATTCTGTGACTATAAATTTTTAAGTCACTATATAATATACTTTACATTTTTTGGCTTACAATGAAATACAAACCGAGCATTGATTTTTAACATTATTTGTCTTTCTTTCCACATGCTACATTTTAATTTTTTTTTGTTTTTTTACCTCCATATTTTTATAGAAAAAATACGTTTTCCTGTTTAAAAATATGACCCATATTTAAAATCAAGTGAGAGCAGTTGTCTCAAGGACCTTTTTTAGTGTTCATTTGTATTTCAGTGCTCTGACAATTGTCCTGTCTCTTCTGTTCAAGTGCAAGCATTACCTATGAGGCAGAAACAGCTTCATGCAACGCACCAAAAATATAATGGAATGATTGCTAACTTTGCAGAGCATAAAGTAAATAAGGGTGACACTGCAAAGGCCTAATTTACACCTGAAGAGGGCCAAAAAAAAATATAGGGAAAAAAATATGTCAGTTCTGGGTCTTCAGTTCAACTGCAAATACATAAAGAGAAAACGCTGCTCAAATGAGGTTTGAGGATGTGACTTGAAAGGTCATGAAATTCAGATTTACATCTAAAATTCATCGTGTTGCTCCTCGCTGGAGCAGAGATCTTGTAACAGGGAGTGATGTTACTCGCAGGGCTGCGTCTCTGGGTGCTCTGGAGGATAAACCACCGAGTGGGATTCCTTTGGAATTTCCTCAAATTCTTGTGGCTCTCCTTCTGTGCCCAAATACAGGCTGCCTTTATCTGAGCTTCTAAAATGGCTATTTTCTATATTATTATTATCATTATCCTTGATGTTATTATAATTCGTGCAGTAGAAGCTTCTACATTTAAAAACGTACTTTCCCCAGCCTTGGAGAGACGTAAAATTAAATGTCGTTTCTTCATCGGAGTCTGAAAACTTCACGAACCTTCTTTTTCTTTTAATAAGAAAACAGGGGAATGCAGTAAAAATGGCCTTTTAAAATAAATCAGAGCTCTCTTTTAATTTGGTTTCCTGGAGTGTCCCTGTGCACAAGACAGTGCCCAGGTAAGGGGGAAGGGAGAAAGGTCCGTCCCACGCTTGGGAGCTACAAGGATTTTCCCAGGAACGTTGGTGCAAACATCAGGAGAGCCAAGAATAGCAACACTGAGGCACTTGCTTGCCTTTTTCTCAGGCAGGCAAGAGGAGAAGCTCCATCCTCCACATCCTCCGTATGTCTGTCTGGCATTTCGGGGGAAATTTCATTCCGAGTATGAAAACTCTCCGGCTTTGTCCCCGTGTCAAGTTTTGATTCGGCATTTGCAGCTCAAAAACACTTTGCTGGAAAAATCCTCATGCGCTTCAGGCGAAACGAAAGAAAACAGTGATGCAAAGGCCGTTTCATTTAATACCTTTTTTTTTCCCTTTTTTTTTTTCTTCTCATTCAAGGAGCCTCATTTGACAAAATTCAGCCCACAGTGTTCGAGAAACTGTCTGCATTTTTTAACTATTTTTGTCTGTCCCTGATTTTGCATGAAATGTGATATCAAGATTCGGAGAGTCGTGGTGGTGATGTAAGTGCCGAGTCAGTCCAGCTTCTGCCACGGAAAAGGATGGAAAGGAAGGAGCAAATCAGGAAAAGCTAGACTGAAGAAATCAAATGTTTAATTGCAAAAGAGGAAATACCTACCTGGACAATAATACTCTAGAAAAACTGATTGATTTTAGACCTCCCATTTCTGCAGTATCTAAGCAACTCAGATTTTTGTTCGACCCTTAGCCCAAATTTCCATGAATTTGGGACAGAACCATAGAAAAATCAAGGTTGGAAAAGACCATCGAGTCCAACCATCAACCTAAACATTTATCTGTATTTTCAAGCAGAAACCCTCTAGTGAAAAAGTGAACTAAGCCTATCAATCAAATATTCAGAATCCTAATCATGATGTCATTCCTGAGACTTATAATTAATCTTCTAACATTAAACGCTTTGATCATTGATTTCCCAAGAAGCTCCACAGCCCTATGTGCAAGCAAATATTGCTGTGTTTATCTTAGTGGCTTTTATGTAATAAAAAAAAATCTTAAAAAAATCCATTCATATTGGATGTTTAGTGATAAACTTTGGGACACTGCAATATGGGTGTAAAGTCTTTTTATTCCTTTCCTCTTCAGTCTAAATTCAATATTCCTTTAGCAGGGGATGTTGGCTTCAAGAGGCAGTTTTTGGTCAACAAAGCATTGATTTCAGACTTCTAACTGTACCAACCCTTGCGTTTCTGGTTGCATGTGGTTCTTGTATTCAAATATTGGGTGTAGATTGCCTTAGTTAGCAGATTTTGTCAAGAAATCCTCCAGAAAACAACGTTAATCATTATTCTGCCTTCGTTTTGCCACATATTTAATTTCCAATAGATTAATGCACTGACTTCATTGCAGGTATTTAGAGTAGATGAGTAAATTCATTTGTGCTGATTGAGCCCACATTGATTTGTGCTGACTGGTGCCACAGTCTGTACATCTGCCAGGAGGCTGCCCTGAAAAAGTATAACCGTGGAAGCAAGGCTGCCTTCCTGTTCTAATTGTGTGGCTTTTCTTCATTGGGTTATGTGCACATTATTTCAATTGAGCTAAAATAGGCCTGTTTTTCTCTGTCCACGATTTAGTCATGCATCAATACATTTTTAATTAAAAGTGTGTGACAGGTACAATAGTAGAGGACTCCAAATAATTTTCTCAAGCAGTCCGTTTCCTCTCGGACAAGTAATCAGAATCTGTCTCAGTTAGGCAGGGGCTGTGTGTGATTTTTTATTAAGAGATATGATTAAGCATCTAAAAACTTTATGCTAAATTGTCAGATTTGGGTCGTAAGCACCGTCGTGTGAATATTTGAGGTTTATAATAGCAAAGCGAGGCACCTTTTTTGACAGGAGAGGAATATCTTGCTGGACAACTTGATTAGCTCATTTTGCAGGAGTAGGCAATGTTTGGATCACCTGGGTGGCTGCATGTCAGGGATGGAGCAGAGGCATCCATTATGGCATCGGGATGTCGGCTCCCAAGGTCGGTGGGACAGCAGTGGAAAAGGGGGTTTTATTACTCCTCAGTTTCCTTCCCTGTTTCATTCCAAAACATGAGGAATCATGAGCAGTTGGCTCATGAGGCCCACAGAGGTTGTGGATGTCCCATCCCTGATGGGGTCCAAGGCCAGGTTGGATGGGGCTTGGAGCAACCTGGGCTGGTGGAAGGTGTCCCTGCCCATGGCAGAGGGTTGAAAGGAGATGAGCTCTAAGATCCCTTCCAACCCAAGCCATTCTCTGAATTTACAACTCTTGTGGTGCAGATTGTCATCTACCTTAAAATACCTTTGTCCTAAAATACTGCCTTGCCAGTGATGCAAACAACTGCTGAAGGATTTTCCCACTGAAATGACTTTAAGATGGTATTATAAGGACCTCAAGGACTTATAATGATAAATAAGCTTTATCAGCCATTTGACTCGCTCTAGCTTAAACACCAGAGCTGACAGCGGGATCTGGAGTGTCTGAGAGCCCTGACATAACTGGCAGTTGACAAAAGTTGACTGAGGTTGCAGAATGTCCTGAACTGTGGCTGGGCACTTTCCTGGGGCTGTAACACTGGAGAAGGTAAAAACAGATGTGTTATTGTGCCCAAGTATCTCCCTTGTTTTTTAAGCACTCCTCACTCTCTGGGCTGCCTTCACAGTGATAGTAGAAGTCTGGTCTGAAACAAAATGAAAGGCAAATATTTATTATGAAGGTAGAGAATATACAACCATGATATGTACATCTGTATAGATGGAGAAATAACAAGATTTGGGCAACCAGAGTAACAAAAAAAAAAAATTACAAATCAGAATTAACAGAATTAACAAATCAGAATTAACCTTTCCTTACTTTACTGAATGAATTTAAAACTTACCAAAAGCTTTTTTTTTTTATTTTTTTTATTTGAAGGCAAAGCCAAAAATCTCTGCTCAGATTCATTGCTCCAGTAAATGTGCAAAAAAAAAAAGAAAAGGACAAAGCTGCCTATTTATCATTTCTTTAGTTAACATTTTCTGCAGTTTTCTCTTAGCATTTTGCCAGGCAAAGGGAAAATGACGAGTGGTATTTCTGTGTCCTGATATTTGTGCAAATTATGATTCCAGCTGTCTGAGGGGTGCAGAAAAGCTGTAGATACTCTCCCTGCCCACATAATATTTCCTTGGTTCTGAGTGTTTGTAATGAGAGCACCCTGGAGGAGTTTCTGTGATGCTGGTAGATTAAGGGTCATCAGTTTTATTTCTACATGAGTCTCATAAATAGATTGAGCTTATTGAGTATATCATTTCAGCACAGTATCCTCATTCAGAACCTCCCAATTTTTCTTATTTCTTTTTTTTTTTTTTTTTTTGTGTTTGAGAACCACAACCTTGATAAGAATGTTACCACCAATTTGGGTTTCAATTTGGGTTTCACCTGCTCTGTGAAGCAAAATAGGCTTGGCCAGCAAAAGGTGATAAGGGATGTCCTGTGCTTTGTTATTTTTCCTCCCCTCAGAAAGGGCTGAGAATGCCAGGAATAAAGTCGTTAATGATAAATAAGTTGTTATCAACCTTGGAAGTGTCAAAGGCCAGGTTGGACTTGGCTTGGAACAACCTGGTCTAGTGGAAGGTGACCCTGCCCATGGCAAGGGATGGAATGAGGGGAACTTTAAGGTCCCCTCAACCCAAATCCTTCTATGACTCCACGATTGGCCTGTTCCAATTATCTTTCTTCAGGAATGCCACAGGAAAGATGACCAGCTCTAATTTGTAATTGTTTTGAGAAGCCTCCTCCTGTCTGTAATTACACCACGGTGACTGAGAGAGTATAATATCCTTTAAAAAAATCACTTTCCACTTAGCTAAGTGTATAAACACTCTCACTCATTAATAGTAAATTAGTGGAGGATTTTTGCAGGAAGTCATTACAGTCACACTTAAGGTTTTGGGTGGCAGACATTGCCGTGCATGTCTGGATTGTTAAAAATCCTTTCATTCCCGTAGCTCTCAAATCAGAGTTCATCAAATAGCTTCTTAAAGGAAAAAAAATATTACAAATTAAACACTTTGAGTTGCGGCTTTTTGCATCCTTGTGACTTATTCTCTCTCAGGAATGGAGAAAATAATCACTGTCAGGTTAAATGAAATATTTGTGTTTAATTGTTTTCCTTCAGTTTTCCGTATTAAAAATATTGCACTTTGAACCTCCATTTTTTGTAAGATCTCAGGAATTATTTTATTGATTTGATCCCTTAATTGTAGATCCTATTTACTGTAGTATTAAGGGCCATCAGTACACATCTATAGTTTAGACATAGGAAGTGAACATTCCTTTCTGTATTAATTGAGCTGTTGAATTTACACTTAAAGTACCAAATGTAGTAAATATTAGGTAGTACTAAATATTAGGTAGGAAATCCTCTCTCTTTTCCCTTTTTTCCATGTAGACCACATTGGAAACAACATGGAAAACCTGGATTCAGATCACACTCTAGTGTGTCCACCTGCAGAGGAGCAAACAAAACCCCCGTAACTCAGATCAGGATTTATCAGGGAATTCTTGCACCAGCCCGGAGAACTCCTGTAACCTCCCCACGTTTCTGTGAGATGGAGATAACACATTATTTCTCCCCCTTTTTTCCTTGGTTTGACTGCAGATCTCTCAAGGCAGAGGTGCCTGTGCTGTGTCTGTGCAGAGGACGTGGCACAATGAATGGGAAGTTCTGCTCGGGGCACATCAGCGTTGGTACAATGCAGATTAATCTATTTTTTCTCCCCTTTTTCATTTATTTAAAGGAGATACAATCTACCTCTGCTTGAGCTCTGCCTGAGGTATGAAATAAGTGGGAAAAGTTCACATTTTTAGCAGCAAGATGTTTCTTAATTAGAGCTCTTCTTATCACTCGGCTTCTTTAAACCATTTAGATTGAAATTTCGTCTCCGATTTTTAAAAAAAATGCCATATGCTTTTTATTCTTCTCCCCCCCATTATTAGTATATCTAAATTATGTGCATTACTCTGCAGGTTGCTGTGCAATAATTCTTCCTCCTAACTTATAATGGCAAAGGGGAGATGGAAAAGGTGTATTGTGCTGCTGCTGTGATGAATATTAATTTGGTGGAGACCAAACAAGATCTACGCTCACAGGAGAGCTTTCCCCATGTCTTTCCAGGAGGGAGAGAGATTTCCTACAGAAACCTCTAAACATGAAAGGACACCCCCCCTTCAACCCCCAGAGATCCAAGAAACCCCCTAATTAAATGAATTAGGATATAGGGGCCATAAAATTATGTTGCTGCTCTGCCACAGCAGACTCCACAACCCCGGGGACATGGTTGAGCCAGGAGTATAAATGAACTCTGACTCTGATAACTTCAAGTCCTAACACAGAGAGAGTGGTGGAATGTTGGCCAGAGAGGCCCCAGAGACAACAGTCAGAATTATATAATGTGCACATATAGGATGAACACCCCCCCCCAATGATTTCCTCCTTTAAGGATGACAGTTTCGACTCGGAATGCGACTTCAAGAAAAATTGTTGTGATTTGGAGACAAAAAATAACGACTTCTGGCCAAATCTGGCCCCTCCCACCAAGGCTGCCTGACGGGGATTTGTAGGGATGGTGGGTTTTTTTTCTTGCAGGAGGCACAAGCACATCAGAGCTACTTTGGAGCTATTTCTAAGCCCCTTAGTTCTCTCTGAACCAGGGGATTTGGAATAGGGAATCCTCTGAATTGCCACATTAATTTTCTCCCATCCATGCCCTGTGTTCCTACTTTTTGCTTGGGAAACACACAGATATTTGCCTTTCCTTGCCTCCATGGGCTCAGGGTGTTCCCACTCCGATGTTGTGCAGATTATCTTTGGGAAAAATCAAACAAACCAGAGCTTATCAATATACAAAATGAAACAATTTCTCTAAATTTTATTAGATTACTTTTCCGTGGTGTTTTTGCAGATATTTAAACTATAATAAAATAACAACACATGTTGACATTTAGCCTCAAATATATAGAAAATTAATTATTCCTTAGCATCCCAGAAGTATTGAAAGGAAAACCGTCCCTTTTCTGACACTGAAAACTTTTTGGAGTCCATCTGCCAGATCTAGGGGCAAATTTTATCTTTGGAGGTACATCCTGGCTTGTTACCCTAATCTGGAAGTACTGTGAATTAAACCCAGGACGCTGCCTTTATTTTGAATGTTATTTACAAACCTATGAAGGGAAAAAAAAAAGACATTTATCCAAAGCTACAGCTTGACCAGGCTGAACATTTGCTTTGCTGGAGTGGAGAGTGGTCACTTATCCTTGATTGTCTTCTGAATTATTTGAGGACTTAAGTATAGTTAAAATGTGACCTGAAACCAATGCCTTTAAGGGAGATGAAATTGCTTCGCTGCCACAGAAATACCAGTGCGAGTCAAGAAAATCAGTTGCTTTCTCTAATCTGCTTTCCTTTGGAAACTTTGCTAATGAGATCAATTCCAGAGACAGTTGCCTTGATCCACAGTAGTAAAAGTCCTTCTGTCTGCAGCTAAATAAAGCTGGATAACCTAAAGCTATGTTAAGAATTCGTGGAGTAATGTAAGGTGAACAGACAACCTGGCTTTTCTGAGGCAATGCTGATACTTAAGTGTGTCAGATTTGGTTTGACTGCTAAAAATGGCCTGTAACTGTGCTTTTACCAGAGCATCCTTCCTTTGTGTCCTGCTGCAAATGAGAAACTACATCTTTCATCAACCTGACGTGCAATTCAGATGTAGCCCCAGCTGCTTTTGGAACTCCGGGGTAGGTAGGGGGAAAGGAAGCAGTGGGAACACTCCCTTTGGCTCAGTGTTCAGGGGCTTGGCTGAAAAACAAAATCTTGGAGCATATTGGGTGCTAATTGTCCACTCAACACCTTTCTGTGAGCTGTAGAATCAGCAAAGGCTTGCTCAGAGAAACAGAAATAAAAAATTTTGTTGAAGGCAGAAAAAAACCTGGAAAAAAAATCAGCACGGACCCTCTATTTTCCTATGTTCAAAATAGGAGTGGGAATGTATTTTGAGGGATTGGAATTAGATGATATTTAAGGTCCCTTTCAAACCAAACCATCCTATGATTCTATTAATTACAGGTAAACTAGAGAACATGTGGGTGCTGGACTTCGCTTCACACAAGACTTCTGAGCTGTTGGATGGTTCAAGAGGCACATGGAGATTAAAAGAGATTCCTGAGTCTTTACATCTGTTTGCACCTGCTTTTGTGATTACACCAAATCCAAGGGATTCTGGAAATGGTGCCTCTGCTGAAAAGTGAGAAGTGAGGACGTCTATTCATTAGCAGAATGAAGAATGTTGATTGTGCTTGTCTTTAATAACAAAAAAAGGTAACTCAGCATAGCTGCTGTAAGCAGGTTTTCGTTTTGAGTTGGCAAAAGGATGCAAAGCCTTAATGACCTCATTCTTCCCCACTTCCACCACATATAATGCCGTGAAAAATTCTGGAATTTACTTACTCTGCACGTCTGTAATTCCAAGTGAAAAAGGTGAATTTTTTTTTTTCTTGCTATACCTCGCCAATGAATTTTACCTCATTAGAAAATCCTTGAAAATGCTTGAATTGCTCTCCAGAAGAATTAAACCTTCCATTCCTTTGCCACAAGGGGTGTAAATCCCCCACTGATTCCTGTCAATGGTTTTCTGTCCTGCTTGGGGGAAGCACATCTAGAGAGGGTCGTTCAGGCTGTCCAGACACCCTGGCTTTGACCTGACTCATAGGAAGAGTTTGTAAGATGGAATAAAGGGGTTTCATGATCTCAAGTAATATATTTGCTTTGATTCAATGGGTTAGGTTACAGTCCATAATTTTTTTTTAAATTTTTTTTTTAGCTATATTGAAGATTTTGCAAACTGACACTGTTGTGAGGTGACAGTGCCAACATTTTTGAGGTGTTTCTTGGTGATCAAAAAGATCCAAAATGGAATAATTTATTCATTTTGGAGCTGGGCAGGCAACAGAATTAAAACAGTAACAGCTTGTGTCTTAGTCTTTGTAAAAATGGAACTCACCCAGGGGCAAAATCTCATGAAAATAAAAGTTTGGGTAAAATTTTGGGCCACACTCTTGGCCACTGATAGTTCTCAGAGCTAAGTTCAAGCCTGTAAAGTTCTAAAGGTCTAAATTTACTGAATATCAGTTTAAAAGGCCACTGACTCAAAGGACCACGGGGTTCAGGGATGTTCGTGAGCCATGACAGAGATCAAGCCCCAGCTAATTCAGGCAAGGCTGGGGAATTTCTGCACCCCAGTAAATTCATGGTTTCCCAAGAAAAATTTTTGCCACCTGAAATGGCCTCTCTGCTCTTTCCTCTTATTTTTGTTGGATTATTAATTTACTGCTGTGGTAAACACAGAGCTCAGCGTTTCCATCTTCTCTTCTTCAGTGAAAGTAGAGCCTGACACACAAAAAAAAAAACACGTGAATTTTGATAGTTGATTGATTGGTAATGAATTTAGAAGATTTAGGGGGAAGAAATTACTCAAGTAAAGCAAAAAACTGAATTAAATTATAAAAGTCATGTTGGTTAGACTGGACTCTAAGATTTAGTCATTGCTTTAATCCACTTTTAAAATTGACTTGTATTTGTACAGGCCTTTGGTGACAAAGAGTCAGTTGGTCTGATTTGTGCCAAAATTTGGTGAAGTAAGCAGAGATATTTGTGGAGAAAGGGCAGAAACTGAGAAGATACTGAGGCACTTTTTTAGATGTGGGGTCTGAGATCCTGGGATGTAAACTTTGCTCTCCTTGAATTAAACTGGGGCAACACCAGGCTCAGTTCTGATACTATGCACAAGGGCAGATATTTGGTGGAAAGTAATTATTTGGTCACTCAGCCAAAGCATAGATATTTTGTGATGATAAAACCCATTATATTGATCTGCAGAAGGCAGAATCAGTTCCCAAATTTGCAGGCCCTGAATATTCATATTTCTGAATTCAAACGTGTGTGTTAGGAAAATATCTGTGGGAGGATAATTGATATCCTGCGAGTTAGTAAATTTGTTTGTTGATAATTGGGAATGCATTTATTTTAATTCCAAGGGATCCATTTTGCTGTAAATTCAGGCCACTTTTGTTGCTGTCAGATCCGAGCTCACGTATTTATTACATGACAGGCCTTTGAGTAAAATGATCCATTTTCCTCCAGATCAGCCTGTCTGGCCTCAGCAAGTTTATTCAGGCAGTGGAAATCCCTTATTAAATACATTTTTCAAAACTTCCTGCAATCCTGTTTGTTTATAGATTACAGGGGAGATAATCAGTGCTTTCCACTCATATTCCCTCAGTTCTTCCTAATGATACCTAGTCACCCTCAGTCATGGTCGTGCATACTCTGCTCCACTCACAGTAAATTCCGTTCACAGTAAATTTGAATTCACACTTCATAGTCAATCATTTAACTCATTCACATCAGTCACACTGAATCAATACTCCCCAGCTCCCTTTTTTTTTCTTCTTTAGTGCTCATCCCTTTCCTTTCACATTCACTCTTAAACATCTGCAATCGCCCCCCTTTGCTTGGCGTCTGTCCTTAGAGCAAGAGCCTCGCTGTCATTAATTATAAGCTCCTTGTTACTCATGAATTAAAAGGGTTACTGCAGGGCCAGACAAATGTTGTAGAATCACAGGTAGTGCTCAAATTTCTTGCTGATGGCAAAAAACCCCACTAAAAGCCCAACAGAGGTGATGCCGTGCTCCTTATTTTGGAGCGGGAACCTCGCAGACATGAGTGTGTTACCTCATTACACCCAGAGTTGCCTCATGTGGGATGTGGATCTCTCAGCCTCAGGTTGTTTGTTTGGATCACCCTCGGGAAGCACAACAATTAAGTAGAGTTGATGCTGCCATTTTAATTTTCTTTTTTTTTTAATTTTTTTTTTTTAATTTCAATTTAATTTGATTCTAAACAAGGGTGAAGTATTGTGAAAACAGGATGGGAGGCTAACTACGTTGTTGTGGTCAGAAATGAGTAGTGTGGTCAGCAGAGCAGGGTTTATTTAAGAAATAGGATTTTTTAAAATAGAATTTTAGAGTTGCAAACTCTTTTGTCTTCCTGGTGTATATGAAACCTGGCTGGGGAGAGAAGGAACGTGTTTGGTCCAGTGTCCCTGGTCTCAGGGAGCTGTTTCATTCAAGACTGAATGTTTGGGGAAAGGGATTGTAAAAAGGGATTGTAGATATATTTGTGCCTTTTTTTTCCTTCCAGATGGCATCAGGCAAACTATTTTTCTGAGAAGGCTTTGATGTCAAAATGCTAAAGATACCTTAAAGCTCAAAATTTCCCACGGAGTATTATTACAGCACGGAAGTCACTGGTGAGATTTCCTGGTTTTAAAAGCTGGGATGTGCAAGAATATCAATGCAGATGTTTTAACCAAATTCTGAAATTACTAATAAGGAACATATTCATCTTCTTTTATTTTTTTTTCTCTTTATTTGTGTTTATATCAATAATTGACAGCTGACAAAAAAAAAAAAAAAAAAGAAATAAGTAGCATTTAACCAAAGGACACAACTCCACTCCCATTGAAAACTGGATGGGGAAAATGGGAATAATGGGAAAAAAGGGGCAAGGAGAAATGTATAAAGGTTTTAAAGAAATTGCTGGAGCAGTGCTGGTGGGCAAATCCTTGGTGTGCAAAGTCCCTCTCAGCTCTCAGGGCACTCAGGAGTCCTCCAAAAGGAGGAAAGACAAGCCAGCCTTACTTGGAGCATATTGTGACTTCCAGTGAACAGGAAAAGGAACTATTGCATTGAATTAATAGCCTTGTGTTTGGGGACAAAAGAGCACATCCCATGAGATGCAAAAGGATCGTATCTATCATCTTGAGACGGGCCTGGGAGGAGAGAAAGTACATTTGATAGACTATTATCCTAATTTCTGTCCTGAAAATCACAGGGATATGGACAATGGAGCATCAGCTGTAACCTCGGAGCCGCAAACTTGAAGCAAAAGGCTGTAACTGGGTTGTTCTTTTCCTGTTTTCTTTCTTGGTTCTGTTATTTATCCTTAAGAAAGAAAGAAAACAAGACAGTTACATGCTCTGAGGAGTCCCAGTAATCAATAGCAGAAGCCAGCAGGGAAATGGGGCTGGATGGCTGAGAGCTGAAGGGAAGGAACATGAGGCTTTCAGGACATGGAATTTTTTTCCGGGGTGAGCAGCAGAGCTGGGGGCACCAAACCCCTACGTGCCACCAGGTGTGGGAGGCACGGCCAGAAAGGTTCATGTGGCATTAAATTAGCATTTTCAGGGCAAGATGTGACTGCAAAGTTAACCTGGGGTTGCCTGGTCTCTGCAGTGCAGCAGCAGGGAGTTTTCCTCGCCCTTTTTCGCTCTCTGGGTAAATCCACACCGTGGCAATGACCACGAAGTAAAAAATCAAGAGCTGCCCCATAAGCAAGGACCAGTGGCCAACTTCCCCAATGCCTTTTCTGCACAATAATGCCTTTTACCCCTCAAAAAAATATTCTTTTCATCCTCAGGTTCTGGGGGTTTTTTTAGTTGTTTTGTTGTTGGGGTTTTTTTTTGCCACACGGTTCTTAAACAAAGAATTCTGTGTCAATTAGTGGGGTGCATTTGCACTCTGGGTGCACTCAGTGTGTGCTGCTCGGCAGATGCTCAGAGAAAAGCAAAGTTTACCCAAACATTGCTGAGGTTGGAGTTCGTATACCCAGCCTCTCTCTTTTCTTTCCAAAGGATACCATATTAACAATTCTTTTCTCGCCAGTATAAATATTTTTCCTGCAATTAACTGCATAATGGTGCAACACAGATACTTGGAAGAGGGTCTGCTTATCCACTACCATTTGAGTCATGCCTTTACAGTAGCACCCACCCCTGATGCATTAGAAACCCACTGAATTTTTAGTGAAAAAAAACATCTAAATATGGGAATAATTCCCCAACCTGTTTATTTTGAAAAGTGCTTTGCCTTCTAACAACACAGCCCCAGCGAGCATCTATTAGCTTTGTTTTCCTTTATTATTTTCTGAGTCACTCTTTGATTTTCAAAACATTTTGGTCATCCACAGACTCCGAGTCTCCTTCCAGGAGAAACAGTGGAGAATCAAGTGCATCTCTCCTGCCTTTTAAAATTACCCTTCAGGGCAGTGCACACACAGAGTGACCCTGGCTTTTGACAAACCTTTGCCGAACAAAATGTAACAAGCCCTGTGTATTTTGAGCAGCATTTTCTATTCTGACAGAGACAGCTCGGTAGCATTTGATGTCTGCTTGCTGGTCATGGATAATGGTGCATCCTGGGACCATTGTCATCCCTGTCAATAAGAAGGCCTGGGGGGACATTCAACAAAGCTACCTTTTGATTCACCGTTTTCCCTTCCTTCCCAAGACATTTGTAAGCCTGTGGTCAGCCAGGTCACTTTATTTCATCCTGATGTGCCTTGATAATGGCATCATGTCTAACAGAAAAATTTGACAGACCATCGATGTGTGTTTCTTTGGTTCCTTGTGCTGTTTTCTCTGCCTCCTCAATGTCAAACAGGCTTTGAAAGCTACTGATTATGTTTGTTTGGGCTGAATTTGACAAGATTCCTCTTCTTTGAAGCAATTAAGCTCCTGAGGATGGATCTTGGGATTTGAGCTAATTTTACTTTTTAGCATTGCAGGAAACAACCAGAGCACATCCCGTGCTTTGGCTTTTTTGCTGTTGTTGTTGTTTCAAGGTTGTGTTTTCACTGTACATTTAGAAATGCCTTAATCCAAAAGAAAACCTTTAAGGTTCAGAAGAAAAATCAAAAAGAGAAAGGAAGAACCTGCAGCTTGAAACTAGAAGTTCAGCCTATGTATAAATATATGTTATCAGAAAATGGCAAATTCGGCAAGTTCAGCTGGTGAAATCTCTGCAGAATTGAACTATTTTGAGGCTCTGTGGTCTGTCCACTTGCAAAATATATTTTAGGAGCTCATCTGTGCTTATGAAGAGATGGCAAGTAAAGTATTTTGCTCAACTAGCCCCAGGTAACAGCTCCTGGCCTGGCTTGTTTGCTGTTTAAATTACTTGCAGGCAATGTAGTGTACTACAAATGGGAGTTAGCAGCATTTTTTAGTTTTATCAGTTAACTAAATTGTTAAATGGTGCTGCTGGAGTTCAGCAAAGCATCTCCAGAGCCACACAAGCATTTGCCTTGGCAGTCACAGACAGAAGTTTGCACCCTGCCCCTGCAGCAGTGGGCATGAAGCTGACACACATTTCAGCGGGTGAGAGCTTGTTTTCTCTCTTTCTTTCTTTCTTTCTTTCTTTCTTTCTTTCTTTCTTTCTTTCTTTCTTTCTTTCTTTCTTTCTTTCT